>JACEIK010000927.1:263940-283527 GCA_018107945.1 Datura stramonium
AACTAAGTTTCATGGTAAACATGATTTACAATTTCTAACATGCTTTCTAAATTTTATATTGATATACTATACTGTTTCTGAAATATTCTACTAAAATTTATACTGTGCTAGTAAGTTTCACGCTACATATGACATGATGTTTCTAACATAATTACTAAAATTTATAATAAACATAATATGCGGCTTCTGAAACATTCTACTGGAACTTGAATTATTTTACTATTCCGGAACTACTAGCTTGTCGAGGAAACTGGCTTTACATACCTTGTATGTCGACTTTCTGATTATCTAGCGTAAATCGGCTAATTTTCAGCTATTCCTCCCAATTGTAATCATCCCACAGTTAATAGAGTTAAATTCATCAATATTCTAGGAGAAAACACTACTTTGAATATATATACTGCCCGAACTTTGACTTATCGAGAAACAGCTGAAAACTCGCTATTTCTCAGAAGTCCAGTAGGGAGAAATAGTCACTTTAATGCTAGGAGTATATCAATACTAGTTTGGAGTAATTCCACTTACCTTGACTCGGCAGTTCACCGCTTCGCCGGATGATTCTTGGAAAACTAACTCCGCAAGAATGTTCTCTGCAGCTTCATACTTCGGTATCCAGAGTTAATTTGAGTTTGGACTGCGTTTGACGGCATAATCAGAAGAATATTTATCAAAACCCTTCGTCCCTTACTGTTTCCCTACATTTCTGCTGGAAATTATACAATGAAATGAATTAAAAACGAAGTGGGGGCTTTATATAGTTTAGACCTGGACCTCACCTCCGTGGCACGTTGGCCATCGCGGAGGTGAGCCCTCCGTGACACATTGTCCATCGCGGAGGGGGTCTGCCCAGTCTCCTCTTGTGATGGTTCGACGTGGCACTTGTCCGGTCTTTCCCCGGACCTTTTTCTAGCATGTATGGCATTCTAAAACTCTTAACCAACATGCGAATAGGCCATCTAAATTTCAAGAATTTACGGGGTGTAACATTACGTTTTTTTTAGACTTCTGCTATGTTATTCATGATGATCTTCCATATTATTTGAATGAGTTAGATGTTATGTTCATGCCATGGTTCGACTTGGAACCTCTTGGGGTTCTTTGTCCCGTGTCTCGATCTGGTCCTATGTTCGGATTGTGAGAGGGGGAATCTCCAGAAGTTCATCTAGAGATGCCTGTATACATTCTTTAACTACAGGTATAGACTGAAAATACTGCGCATCAATATCGGTGTCTCTCAGATGAACCAGATGATACAAGCATCCTTTGAAAATTAGCTTTCTAGCTTTAAGATAGGAAATGAACTTACCTTTTTGCATAACATCATTACTCTTCCATTCTAAGACCCGTTCATTAGGAAAGTAGAACGTAACCACTTTAGTTCTACAATTAAGGGTAGCATAACAAGATGACAACCAATCCATCCCCATAATGACATAGACATCGACCATCTCTAGTTCAACTAGGTTGGCTATTGTGGCTCTGTAACCCAACATAAGCATACAACCTCAATAGACTCGTTTGGCAATAATTCACTTGCTGGCTAGTGTGGAAACAGAGAATGGTTCACGTAATCGTTCAGGTTCTAGCATAGACTTCTTGGTAACATAAAGGGTCACATAAAACAATATGGATACATGATCCATTAGTACATAAACATCGTAAATGAAAACCTTTAATATATCTGTAGCAATGCCTGGGGATGCCTCTAGGTCCTGTCAACCCGATAAAGCATATAAGTGATTATGTTCCCCGCCTTTGTTATAATTACCTCGCTCTTTTGGGGCCTGAGAATCCCATGGAGGAGTTGTTTGGCGGGATGCTACATTTTGGGATAAAGTTGCATCAATACTGTTGCCCGGTCTAGCTGACAGACAATCTCTCTGAAAATGGCCTTCAACATAGTGCCCATAAAATACATCTATACCCATGCGACGCTCTCCGGGGTGCCTCTTATCAAATCTATTGTAAGGACGTTGTTCTGAATTACTCTATGCCACACTACCCTGTAATTGAGAGCCTAGTGCTTTTAAGTTTTGGCTTTTTCAATGTTGGCCTCACTTATCATTCCTGTATCTGGGAGGTGGGGCACTGGTGGTAGATTGTGCTCTATTTGATGATCTCTCGTTAAAAAAGTTACTGTCAGTGTTACGATCATTATAGCTAGCTGACCTGGCCCTCTCATTCTGATTGCTTTCTCTATCTTCTTTAATCCTCTTCTTCAAGTCCTCTATCTGTTGAGCATAAGACATTAACCTAGAAATATCCATCTCCTTGTTTAGCAAGGCTGAGGTACAATCACAGGCCAAGTGAGTTCCTAGCCTATATACATAACGGTGCATCCTTGCCCGCATAGTCGGAATCATCTCTGGAGCATACCATGACAGTTCTGTGAACTTAAGACTATACTCTCTCACACTCACAGAGCTGATGAGTTGGTAAATTACCAACTCATTAAGCTTTTAAACATGAGCTTTTTCTTGATTTACAAGTCATTTAGGAGGATTTTATGCTCTTTAGCTTGATTTTCAAGTCATTTAGGAGGTTTTTATGCTCTTTCTCTTTGTTTTTGCAAGCATTCAATTTAAAATGAGAAAGCGAGAAATTGAATAAAAGCATGAGGTCTGAAGAAGGGAACCTGCGTTCCACCAGATAAGACCGGCGAAACGCCGGCCAAACGCAGGAGGACACTGGTGTGAAGTGGAGGGTGCACCGGCGGAATGCGGGGTAGCACCTGCGAACAGCTAGTGCCAATGCCAACAAGATCACAAAGTCACTAGCCCCAAATGCGACAGAGCGGCGTCCCGCGGATGGGTACCGACAAAACACTGATGACTCGCAAGTGAGGTCGTCTTTAGGAGGGCAAAATCGTCCAGCACAGGATTTGAGGAGAATTTTTAACCTATTTCTTTATATTTTCTAGAAAGTACTGCATTATCCATTCCATATTTGTAGAGTTAGAGAGAGAAATGTTGAATAGTTTTTCTTCTTCTTCTTCTTCTTTAAGGTACAAACCGCCATTGAAAGAAATTTTGAGCTTGATATTAACTCTTGATGATGAATATTATGAGTTTATTTGTTAATATAATCTGATATTTATCATATATGAGTGGCTAAATCCTTTTCTAGGGGTGTGTGCATGATTGGGGTGAAATTGGATTGGGTATTGCTAGATTGATCTTATAATTACTCATTAGTATAAATATATTATTTTCTCCCAATTTATAATTGAATTACCCATAGTTGCAAATTGGGTTATGTCTACTTATTCCATTTTTCTTGAAAAAGGAAAATTGAATATGGGTGAGAAAGCAATGGTGGGTAATTGGGTCTTGATTGTGTGGGGTTGGGCAAGAGATAGTCATCCACCCATTAGAGATTTGAGGCTAGAAATAGCTCAAATCTGACCCATGTCATAGTGGGTGAATTGTTTGGGACCTTGGGGTTTGAGAAACCTGAGGCAAAAGGCACCTAAGTGGTTGAAAAACATCGGGTGCCACCTCATCCACGGCTATTTATGCTTATGAGTAATAATTCAATTTTCTAGTTAATTTCAATCCAATCGAAGCCTCATAAATAGCACACCCCTGGCCCTTGCTCAAATTTGTTCATTCAATTTGGCGGCCTTGCTTTAATCAGTAGTTGATTTTAATTCAAATTGTGATCTTGTTTTCCCCCAACATTTATTTTTTCACTTTTTATGCATGGATGCAATTTAGTTCAATTCAGTGGACAACTTTTTGTGTCATCCAATTGCTATTCCCTATGGATTCTACACCCTGACTCTTAGTTGGGTATTTATATTGTGACGATCATTTACACTTCTTCCTCGTGAGGAGTGGGTTTGAATGTCATCAAGAGCCTTCTCTGAGAGATGTAAACTCCTTTGCTCTGGCTTCCCTCAGCTCTATCAGTAGGAAGTGATCAATGAATGCATCCATGAAATTGTCCCACACTACAGGGAATGCATTTTTCCCTTGGGATAATTTCCATTGTTCGTACCAAGTGATAGCTACATCCTTCAGTTGATAGGATGAAAATTCCATAGCCTCTATCTCACTAGCATGCATGACTCATAAGATCCTCTACACCTCATCAATAAAATTTTGGGGATCCTCCTCTGGCTTGGACCCCGTGAAGACTGGTGGATTCATCCTGAGGAACACTTTGATCCTCAAAGTATTCAAACCCTGATGAGATCCCATACTCTGCAATGATGCATCCTGACGCTGAGACTGTGCTGCAACCAATTAAGTTAGCATACGGATGGGTCCTATCATTTCCACATCCATCGTACATGGGGTGTCATATACGCTTCAAGGCTCCCCATAGGACCCTCTATAAGTAGTGGAGAAGTACGAGTGGTCTGGCCTGCTGGACGACTCTGAGACCTCATCTAAACTCCCTGAGGTTCACTGGAGTTCGCCCCATTGGTAGCATTAGCCCTATGGATTGAGGTTGTCTTCCTCATAGCAGGCATTTTCTGTAAGAAACGCAATGAAGCAAATGTTAGAATATTCAATTAGAGTTCAATCTACAGCACTGTAAAACCCTAAATGTCCCTAAGATCAAACCCTAGACTTGAATTAGAAACTAGAGGAAAATTGAATTTTCCCATAGAATGAGATCATATCATGAGTCATTGTAGCTTAAGGCAGTCAGGGGCCCAGACATAACGAGCTAAAAGATGACACATTGGATCAAACCATAAACAATCCTGAAGAGTTCTTGAATGTCTTCAAAAAGTGTTTAAATTTGCTCCAATGATCATGAGTGGACACCACAACCTGTGGTGTCAAAGGGTGGATTGTTTTGTCTAGTCGTGGTGTAAGGTTCAGAAATTGGTTGAGTTGACTTCACTGACCATGAGTGGATATCACGAATCATAGTGAGATACAACGATCGTGTCATGACTTGTTGGCATTAGATGCCAATTTTTAAATATGTTTTTCCAAGTTTATTTTCATAATTTCCTATGCTCTGAACTCCTAAACTAGGTCATTTTAGGTTCTGTTTGAGGAAAATTAAGGGGGTACTTAGTGGGATAATGTAATATCCCAAAATTCCTAAGATTAGAATCGAGAATTGAAATAAAGAAAACAGGAATTTCCGCACAAGGTCATAGAAAGAGTCGTCCAATTACCTATGAAGTACTCCACGAGTCTCTAAGTAACTCGTGGAGTGGAGTGGGAAGTTGGCTGGGATTGTGGTTTGAAGATTGACCACAAGACAAGCCACGACTTGTGGTTAGGGAAACAAGTCATGGAGCTGGTCATGGTCAGGAGCCGGCATGGAGGTTAAATTGTAGGAAGCATTCCCAACGACTGGTCACCACGAGTCATTAGGTAAATCACAAGTTGTGGTGTCCCTCGTGGTGACTGGAAGGTGGTGTTGTCCAGTGCTGGCGAAGAATACAGACGATAAGTCTTCCCATCAGGTAATGAGACGTCTAGCCCCTCGTTGAGACTAGCGGCGTAATTTTCCTGTGAATTTAGTTAGGGAATTTCCATAATTCCTAAGCTCATAAGACCTAAAATACGCCATTTTAAGCTCAGATAGGTGTGTTTTAAGAGTGTTTAACTCATTCTAAACCTATCCCTCTCCATCCAAGCAAGCCTAGAAGTTCCTAAGGGTAATCAAGCTTATAAATTCATCAAGTTCTTCCCCAATTCCTTTGGGCATTTAAGAAGGATGTGAAATCAGAAGTGCCTAGGTATTTAGGGTTATGAATGGGTGTATTCATCCACTCCCATGCCCAATTCCTTCTCAAATTCATGGAAATACTAAGTTGATGAATCTATGGGGTTTTAATCCAACTTGTGAATTCTCTAAGTATTTATCATGGGTATACTTTATTCATGTTTCTAATGTTGAATTATGATTCATGGGCATGCTTTATAATATTTTCAATTACAATTCATGTTTTCAAAGTCTTACAAATTTATAATGCCCAATTATGGAAAGTTCATTAAAGGTTGAGATTATGATATATGTTTTCAAGTATGATGAGATATATATGATGAATGTATGATTTTGAATTACCCATGTTTATATCAATGATTTTGACTATATAAAGTATGTTTAAGTTTGGGCAAGCCCATATTGTCAAGTATGTTCATGATTTACTTCAATTTCATGTTATTAGCTTACCACATGGTTTTGGAGTCTAGATTCCCACTTTTCATCTTGTGGTATTGTTTGAGCCAAGGCTCCTTATGTATGTTTTCAGATTATGTATATTATGTTATGATTCAGCATTGTCGTAGGACGGTGGTTCAGCTTCATTGAAAAATGATGAGAGCATATGCATATTTTTGGGAGTAGTGTTTAGCACTGAGTAGGCTAAGAGTTCAGTCAACCCTCTGCCTCAGAATTATGTGCCAACGTAGGTATATTCAGATTATTTGGTACCTCCCTTGTGAGCTTTCCCTACCCCCAAGGGGCCTTCAACTTGATATCGATATCATGGTAGCACCCTTAGCCCTAGAAAGGCTTTGGACGATTCTGCCCACTTGAGTGTAATAATCGGTACCACGTAAGATCTATCGTGGTAATGTCGGTTATATGATGCGTCTCCCATTGTTCCTCATGATTTATTTATGCATGTCTATCAGTCATGATGGTATGTTTTCAGCAGGTTTTACCCAATGTTCAGTTTTACTTATGATTACCAGTTTCAACTTTGGGTCATTCAATTCAGTTATGATATTTAGTTATGTTAAATCATATTTTCATATAATAGCATGCAAGCCCTACTCTCAGAATCTTATGACGTAATGTTTTATGATATGCATGATTTTTTATTTTTACTTACTTAGCGATTTTACATACCTTGCACACTCAGTACATTCCACGTATTGACCGCATACTCTATGTTGTATAATTTCATGATACAGGCTCAGACATTCAGGTTCAGTCCCGCCATTAGCCGGATCCTCAGAGTTAGCATCTCTCATTAGAGTTGGTGAGTCCTCATCCTTCAAGGACCCTTTTTATCATTGTATTCAATATTTTCAGTTTTCGTCTTTATTGAATTAGTTGGGGTCTTGTCCCATCAACTCAGTAGTATGCAGAGGCTTATCAGACATAGTATGTTTTCGGCTTCAAATCAATGTACATATTTAGATATTCAGATGTTATTGTATTCTCAGACTTCCGCTATGTAATATGTTAAAATTCCACATTTTTATGTTGAGCTTTAGATGTCATGTTCATGCCATGGGTCGGCTTGGAGCCTCTCGGGGTTCCTTGTCCCATGTATCAATCCGAGCCTTTGTTCGGGTCATGACAAACATGGTATCAGAGCATTAGATTTTGAAGTGTCCTAGGATGTCTAAAAGTCACGTTAAGTAGAGTCTTTTTCATGGGTGTGAAGCATGCCACACTTATGACGAAGAGGCTACGAAACATTTTAGGAAACTTCCCTTCTTTCATGATCTATGTCGTGCGATGAAATGTCTCTCTATCCTCCTAACTCATGCTATATGTGTTTGCAGAATCTTTCCTCATCACCGAGTTAACGGAAGAAGGAACGAAAATGGAATGTCTATGAGAATGGCAACGGAGATGGGCACTAGCAGGTCCCACCAGCCCCCGAGGATTATGTGCTCGAGCAGGTGGCCCATGCAGAGTTTAGGGCTTCCATCCAGATGTTGGCACAGGCATTGACCACCCAAATGAACCAACATATGGTAGCGTGTGTCCCCCAGAATGGGAATGTGGCAGCGGCAAGAGTCAGGGACTTTCTTAGGATGAACCCTCAAAAGTTTCTCGAATCGAAAGTGGACGAGGATCCACACTAGTTTATTGATGAGATTAATAAAATCACCCAAATCATGGGGGTGACAGGGGAGGAGTGCGCAGACTTAGCCTCTTATCAGTTGAAAGGGGTTGCACATATCTGGTTCAGACAGTGGAAGGATGGTGGGGTAGTTGGAGCGGGCTTTATTGGTTGGGATGAGTTCCATACCACATTTTTGGATCAGTTCTTTCCCCGAGAGATGAGGGAGATCAAAGCAGCTAAATTTGTGAACTTGAGGCAAAACAACATGATGGTCCAGGAGTATACCTTAGAGTTCACCCGTCTATAGAAATATGAAACTAAGATGGTGGGAGACCAGAGAGCTCGAGTGAGTCGGTTCATGCATGGGATAGCAAACTATTTGGTCAAATATTGTCGGACAGCTCCATCAGGACATTGACTTCTCACAGATAGTTCTGTACGCCCAACAGATAGAGGCGATACAGGCGAGTGAGCGAGAGAGAGAGGCCAAGAGGGCCAGGACTGATAGCTTTGGATTCTCCCAGTAGAGACCTAGTGGTGGGCACTGTCAGCACTCCCACCAGAGATCATCAACCCCAGCACCATTAGCAACGAGTGTGCCATCCGGATATGGATGCGACCAGAGAAGACGATCATCAGGCTCCCGATGTCAGGGGAGCAGATCTTTAGATCCCAGTATTCCATCTTGTGACAAGTGTGGGAGGAGGCACATTGGTTAGTGCTTAGCAAGTATAGGTGCATGTTTCAAGTTTGGGAAGCCGAGGAAGATATGATGGCTAAATACCGCATCTATTCCCTTCCGATTCAGTTTCAACTCGAGTTATTAGTGTCCTCCATAGTACTCTATTTAGTTTCATGTTCAATTCATGTGCCCCGGTTTCTTTTATGTCAATGAATGTATGTGTGATTCATGAATTCAGTTCAATCATGTAATTCAATCCGGAGTCAATCACTCTGTTATTTTTCATCTTTAGATGTTCATTATTTGGTATGATAGTTGCATTTCTCATCTTTTCAGTATGTTTATTCACATTCAAGAATCAATGTCCATAAGGGGGTAATACCCCGAAAGTCCTAAGATCAGACCCGAGGGTTGAAATGGAGAAAATAGGAATTTTGGCACTAGGTCACAAGACGAGTCGTCCAGTGACCCGTGAAATACTCCACAAGTCATTAAGTGACTCGTGGAGTGGAGGGGGAAGTTGGATGGGATTGTGATTTGGGGGTTGACCATGATACAACCCATGACTCGTGGTCAGGGAAACAAGTCGTGGAGCTGGTCGTGGTTAGGAGCCGATATAGAGGTTAAATTATGGGCAATGATCCCAATGACTGGTCACCATGAGTTTTTAGGTACATCATGAGTCGTGGTGTCCCTCGTGGTGACTGGAAGGGTGGTGTTGTCCAGTGCTGGCGACGAATGTAGACGACGAGTCATCTCCTCAATTAATGAGTCGCCCAGTCCCTCATTGGGACTAGCAGTGTAATTTTCCTGTGAATTTAGTAAGGGATTTTCCATAATTCCTAAGCTCCTAAGAGCTAAACTACATCATTTTAATATCATATAGGTATGTTTTAAGAGGTTTTAACACATTCTGAATCTATCCCTCTCCATGCATGCAAGCCTAGAAGTTGCTAAGGGTGATCAAGCTTACCAATTCATCAAGTTCTTCCCCGATTCCCTTGGTCATTCAAGAAGGGTGTGAAATTACAAGTACCCAGGTATGTAGGGTTATGAATGGGTGTATTCATCCGCTCCTATACCCAATTCCTTCTCAAATTTATGAAAATTCTAATTTGATAAATCTATGGATTTTAACCCCAACTTGCGAATTCTCTAAGTATCTATCATGGGTATATCTATTCATGTTTCAAAGTTTTACAAATTATAATGCCCAATTATGGGAAGTTCATGAAAGGTTGAGATTATGATATATGTTTTCAAGTATGATGAGATGTATATGATGAAAGTATAATTTTGAATTACCCATATTTATATCCATGATTTTGGCTATCCAAAGGATATTTATGTTTTTTCAAGCCCATAGGATCAAGTATGTTCATGATTTACTTCAATTTCATGTTGTTAGCTTACCACATTGTTTTGGAGTCTAGACTCCCACTTTTCAGCTTGTGGTATGGTTTGAGCCAAGGCTCCTCATGTATGTTTTTAGATTATGAATATTATGTTATGATTCAGCTTCGTCCCAAGATGATGATTCAGCTTCGTTGAAAAATGATGGAGAGCATATCTATGTTTTTGGGAGTAGTTTCTATCACCGAGTAGGCTAAGGGTTCAATCAACCCTGTGCCTCATAACAGTTCCAACATAGGCATGTTCAGATTATTTAGGACCTCCCTTGTGAGCTTTCCCTGCCCCCAAGGTGCCTTCAGCTTGATATCGATATCATGGTAGCGCCTTTATCCCTGACAAGGCTTTGGAAGGCTCTGCCCGCCTTGAATGTAATAGTCAGTACTACGTAGGCTCTATCATGGTAATGTCGGTTATATGACGAGTCTCCTATTGTTTCTCATGATTTCAGTTATGCATGTCCATCAGTCATGATGTTATGCTTTCAGCAGGTTTGATCCAATATTCAGTTTTACTTATGATTATCAGTTTCATATTTGGGTCAGTCGATTCAGTTATGATATTCAGTTATGTTTAAATCATGTTTTCATAATAACATGTAAGTCCTACTCTTAGAATCTTATGACGCAATATTTTTGGATATGCATGATTTCTGATTTTTACGTACTTAGCAGTTTTACATACCTTGCATACTCGGTACATTCCACATAATAACCACATACTCTATGTTGTATCATTTCATGATACAAGCTCGGACATTCAAGTTCAGTCCCGCCATTAGCCGGATCCTCAAATTCAACATCTTTCATCAGATTTGGTGAGTCCTCATCCTTCGATGGACCCTTTTTATCAGTTGTATTCAATATTTTCAGTTTTAGTCTTTAGTGAGTTAGTTGGGGTCTTGTCCTATAATCTCGTCAGTATGTAGGGGCTTATCAGACATAATATGTTTTCGGCTTCAAATCAGTGTATATATCCAGATATTCAGTTGTTATTGTATTCTCAAATATCTACTATTTTTTATGTTAAAATTCCGCATTTTTAGGTTGAGCTTTAGATGTCATGTTCATTCCATGGGTCGGCTTAGTGCTGCCTCTCGGGGTTACTTGTCCCATGTCTCAATCCAAGCCTTCGTTCAGGTCATGTAAAACTTGGTATCGGAGCATTAGATTTTGAAGTGTCCTAGGGTGTCTGAAAGCGGCATTAAGTAGAGTTTTTTTCATAGGTGTGAAGCACGCCACACTTATGATGAAGAGGCTACGAAACATTTTAGGAAACTTCCCTTTTTTCATGATCTATGTCGTGCGATGAAATGTCACTCTATCCTTCTAACTCATGCTATACGCGATTGCAGAATCATGCCTCCTCACCGAGTTAATGGAAGAAGGAACGGAAATGGAAATAGCCATGAGAATGGCAGCGAAGATGGGCACCAACAAGCCCACCAGACCCCGAGGATCATGTGCCCGTGCAGGTAGCCCATGCAATGTTTAGGGCTGCCATCCAGATGTTGGCATAGGCATTGACCTCCCAAGTCAACCAACAGGCGATAGAGTATGTCCCTCAGAATGGGAATGCAGCAGGGGCAAGAGTCAGAGACTTTCTTAGGATGAACCCTCCAGAGTTTCTCGGATCAAAGGTGGACGAGGATCCACACGAGTTTATTGATGAGATTCAAAAAATCACCCAGATCATGGGAGTGACAGGGGAGTAGTGCGCAAACTTAGCCTCTTATCTGCTGAAAAGGGTTACATATATCTAATTTAGACAGTGGAAGGATGGTAGGGTAGTTGGAGCGGGCCCTATTGGTTGGGATGAGTTCCATACTGCATTTTTGGATCGATTCTTTCCTCGAGAGATGAGGGAGATCAAAGCAGCTAAATTTGTGAACTTGAGGCCGAACAACATGACGGTCCAGGTGTATGCCTTAGAGTTTACCTGCCTATCCAAATATGCACCTGAGATGGTGGCAGACCGGAGGGCTTGAGTGAGCCAATTCGTGCATGGGATAGCAAACTATTTGGTCAAAGATTGCCGGACAACTCCATCAGGACATTGACTTCTCAGAGATAGTTTTGTACACCCTATAGATAGAGGCGGTACAGGAGAGCGAGTGGGAGAGAGAGCCCAAGAGGGCCAGGACTGATAGTTTTGGATTCTCCCAGCAGAGACCTGGTGGCGGGCACCGTCAGCAATCCCACCAGAGATCATCAACCCCAGTGCCATTAGCAACGAGTGTGGCATCCAGATCTAGGCGCGGCCAGAGGGGACGAGCATTAGGCTCCCGAGGTCTGGGGAGCAGATTTGTGAAGCCTAGTATTCTAGCTTGTGATAGGTGTGGCAGGAGGCACACTGATCAGTGCTTAGTTGGTACAGGTGCTTGTTTCGGGTGTGGGAAGCCGAGGCATATATGATGGCCAAATACCCGCATCTATTTCCTTTTGGCTCAATTTAAGCTTGTGGTATTAGTTTTCTCCTTAGTACTCTACTCAATTTCATGTTATTTCCATGTTCCCTAGTTTCTTTTATGTCAATGCATGTATGTGTGATTCATAAATTTAGTTTAATCATGTAATTCAGTTCGGTGTCAGTCACTCCGTTAGTTTTCAGCTTTAGATGTTCAGTATTTGGTATGACAATTGCATTTCTTAGCTTTTCAGTATGTTTATTCACATTCAAGAATGGAGGTTCCTAAGGGGGATATATTGTAATACTCTAAAAGCCCTAAGATCAGACCTGAGGGTTGAAATGGAGAAAATATAAATTTCTACATCAGGTCACAGGATGAGTCGTCTAGTGACCCGTGAAGTTGGTTGGGATTGTGATTTGGTCTTGACATGGATACAAGCCATGACTCATGTTCAGGGCAATGAGTCTTGGAACTCATCATGGTCAAGAGCCGACATAGAGGTTATATTGTGGGCAGTGTTCCCAACGACTGGCCACCACGAGTCGTTAGGTACATCAGGAGTCGTGGTGTCCCTTGTGGTGACTGGTAGGGTGGTGTTGTCCAATGATGGCTACGAATGCAGACGTTGAGCCATCCCCTCAGGTAATGGGTCGTCCAGTCCCTTGTTGGTACTGGCAGTGTAATTTTCCTGCGAATTTTGTAAGGGATTTCCCGTAATTCCTAAGATCCTAAGACCTAAATTACATCATTTTAAGCTCAAATAGGTTTGTTTTAAAAGGGTTTAACTCATTCTAAACTTATCCCTCTCCACGCATGCAAGCCTAGAAGTTCCTAAGGATAATCAAGCTTAGAAACTCATCAAGTTCTTCCCCAATTCCTTTGGGAATTCAAGAAGGGTGTGAAATTAAGAGTAACCAGGTATGTAGGGTTATGAATAGGTATATTCATCACCTCCCATGCCCAATTCCTTCTCAAATTCATGAAAATTCTAAGTTGATGAATCTATGGGGTTTTAACCCAACTTGTGAATTCTCTAAGTATCTATCATGGGTATACTCTATTCATGTTTCCAATGTTGAATTATGATTCATGGGCATGTTTTATAATGTTTTCATTTACAATTCATGTTTTCAAAGTTTTAAAAATTATAATGCTCAATTATGAAAAGTTCATGAAAGGTTGAGATTATGATATATGTTTTCAAGTTTGATGAAAGTATGATTTTGAATTACCCATTTTTATATCCATGATTTTGACTATCTAAAATATGTTTAAGTTTTGGCAAGACCATATGATCAAGTATGCTCATGATTTACTTCAATTTCACGTTATTAGCTTACCACATGATTTTAGAGTCTAGACTCCCACTTTTTAGCTTGTGGTATGGTTTGAGCCGAGGCTCCTCATGTATGTTTTCAGATTATGTATATTATGTTATGATTCAGCTTCATCTCAAGACGATGGTTCAGCTTCATTGAAAAACGATGGAGAGCATATGCATGTTTTTGGGAGTAGTGTCTAGAATCGAGTAGGCTAAGGGTTCAGTCAACCCTATGCCTCAGAACTACGTGCTAATGTAGGTATATTCAGATTATTTGGGACCTCTCTTGTGAGCTTTCCCTGCCCCAAAAGGGCCTTCAGCTTGATATCGATATCATGGTAGCGCCCTTAGTCCTGTCAAGGCTTTGGATGGCTCTGTCCACTTGAATGTAATAGTCGGGACCACGTAAGCTCTATCATGGCAATGTCGATTATATGACGAGTCTCCATTGTTCCTCATAATTTCAGTTATGCATGTCCATCAGTCATGATGTTTTGTTTTCAACAGGTTTGACCCAATGTTCAGTTTTACTTATAATTATCAGTTTCATCTTTGGGTCAGTCGATTCAGTTATGATATTCAGTTATATTTAAATCATGTTTTCATATAATAGCATACAAGCCCTACTCTCAATATCTTATGATGCAATGTTTTATGATATGCATGATTTATGATTTTTACTTACTTAACGGTTTTACATACCTTGCATACTTGGTATATTCCATGTACTGACTGCATATTTTATGTTGTATCATTTCATGATACAGGCTCGGACATTTAGGTTCAGTCCCGCCATTAACCGAATCCTCGGAGTTAGCATCTCTCATCAGAGTTGGTGAGTCCTCATCCTTCGAGGACCCTTTTTATCAGTCAGTTGTATTCAGTATTTTCAGTTTCAGTTTTTAGTGAGTTAGTTTGGGTCTTCTCCCATCAACTCATCAGTATGTAGAGGCTTATCAGACATTGAATGTTTTTTGCTTCAGATCAATGTACGTATTTAGATATTTAGATGTTATTGTATTCTCAGACTTCTGCTATTTTATATGTTAAACTTCCGCATATGTTGAGCTTTAGATGTCTTGTTCATGCCATGGGTCGACTTGGAGCCTCTTGGGGTTTCTTGTCCCGTATCACAATCCGGGCCTTCATTCGGGTTGTGAAAGATACCTCTTATTCCTCTCCTAATGTCAAAGAACTACAAGAATCAGTATGCTCTCAAGAACATTTAGGGTTCTCTTCTCAATCTCCTGGGTTCTCAAGCAGTAGGCAGAAACTGTTCATTCCAAGTATGTGGGATTATCAATAACAGTTTTGTTTTACCCTTATACCCAAATTTCAAGCTTCAACTCATGCTTTCATTGGGATCATTAATAACAATTTTCTTTTACCCTTATGCCCAAATTTCAAGCTTCAATTCCATGATTTCTAGGGCTAGATCCCTTTTATGCAAAAACTCTAGATTCTTATGCGATATGTTCTTTCATAATTCCTATATGTATTTTGCAAATATGTTTGGGTTGAATTATTTGATAAACTCCTGCATATATCTATACTCAATTTATAATTATTTAGTCAAAATAAGTATAATTTCAAATTATTTTCAAAACAAAATTTTCATGGCTGCAGAATCAGCATAGTTTTGCATGACTAGTTTAGTACTTCAGAAATTTATAATTCAGCATGGTTTTTAACTAGTCTATGCAAACTCTATCATATTTCAGATATAATTATGAGCACTTATGCATGTTTTTGGGAGTAGTATTTAACACCGAGCAGATATGGGTTCAGATAACCAAAGTCCCATAACTACGTGCCACCGTAGGTTAAAGGGGTCCTGGCCAGTTGAGAGTGTCTCCCTTGTCTGAATGGGCTCATGAGTGAATTCACACCTTCATGGTCCTTACACTTCACAAGGTATTGACACCCTCCCTACCAATATTATAGGTTGGGCTCCATTATGCTAAATTGGAGTATGTCGATTAGGAGAATCTCCTAAATTCACAGTCACGAGTTTTACTAGGCATGTTCCTTACAGTATTTGTGCAAGGCCAGTAGTTTCAATATAGAAACTTATGGTATTATTTCAAACATGTTCAGTTCCATATCTATGATTTGAACTTGGGGTCATTTTACTTTAGTTTATGATAAATTTCGACATTTTATTACTATAGAATGAGTATGATTTTCCGCATGATTTCCTTACCCTCATGTTTTACTTATTTCACATACTTAGTACATTCAAAGTACTGACTACATGTTTTATGCTATATCATCATATGATATATGTTTAGGAACTCAGTCTCAGCCCCGCAACTAGATACGTTTCAATCCCTAATCAGCTTAGATTTGGTGAGTCCTCATCATCTCAGAACGAGAGCTTATTTCATACTTTATCTATTATTTCAGTTTTCAGTTTTATATAGATCTAGTTGGGAACTTGTCCCTTCAGCTCATTAGTGTTAGAGACTTTCTGACAAGATAGTCAAATATTCAGCTTTATGGTTCTGATATTGCTTTAGTATAAAGCATTTATTATCTTTTCAGACTTATTAAATTATGGCAGATATTTCAGTACATCTTCCGCTCAGTTTGTTAGCTTATGTTTATTCCATGCTTGTATCATGGATTAGCTTTGAGCCATTTATGGTTCTAGGTCTGGTGTAATGTCCAGGGTCTTGACTCGGGTCATGACAAGAATGATATACTATAGGAAGAAGGGTAACATTATTATATGCCTTGTGCTTCTAAATTATAAGTATGGTGTGCTTAACACTTATGAGTCAGACTATACTAGGCACGGCTTCATAGACTCCCTAAAAAACTTGAACCTAGTGCTCTGATATCATATTTGTCACACCCCAACCTTGGGCCTAAGCGTGGCAAGCACTCGAAGCCATTATTAGACGAGAAAACCACAAAACACGGTGAACATCATGAGCATACATCTAATCATCAGCAGAACATCAATGGACTTAAGATTCAAAAGTAAGAATACTCAATTCATAGAAGAACTTTCCGAGTTTACATCATCATAACTAGGAATCTATGAAGCCTATAATCATAAAAGAACAACCATTTTATCGGCACAAGGCACCCCGCATACCTTTAACTCAACATATAAAAATCTGAATAAAGTCTAGACTCAAACAAGGGGCTCAATAATGGCTGAATAATGTAGGATCCTAGCGAGCAGCTCGACCGTTGATACACGTACCTGGATCTGTTTTACAAAACAAAGCAGTGCCCCCAGCCCAAGGGCTATAAGTATATAGGATGATACTGTATGTAAAGTGGTTGAATGAAACATAACATAGATGAAACATATGAGAGAATAACCAAGATATAGGTATAGCATGAAATGAGTTAAGGTTGTGCAAATCAATAAGTAGAAACTCCTTTTTACAAAAATCATGTCTTCATCATCATTCATTAAGTTCATTATGGGACTTTCTTAACTTAACCGACATAAACCACCATATAAGCATGGAGTCTAATCTCTGTCTGATCAGCTAAGTCATCTCATATCTTGTCGGGGTATGAGAAATACATAACATACTTTGCTAGCAAGGATCCATAATAGCCCATACCAGGGGCATATAGGAGTCTCCTGAACCAACAGAAATGATCCATCGTCCTACATCAGCATACGTTTTAGGCATGAAGCCTTCTCGGTTAATTGAATTACCCCCCTTATATTACATAGCATGAATTATTTTAAATCGTATTTAAGCAATGAAGTTTATCATCATACATATCATCACATCATAAACATAAACATAGTCCATTATTATCATAAGGCTTTGAGAGTTCATAAATCATCATTACTACAGTCATAGTTCATAAAAATCATTAAACTTCTCGTCTTTAAAGAAACACTCATATCATGAAAGATTGACACTTCTCATAAGAGTACACATGGATTTTATGTATGATATAAGACGTTTTATAGGATAAATGTGAGCTAATAAAGCAGGTTCAGAAATTTGAAACATATTTGGGAGTGTTTCCGGGTGAAACTATCCTGGCTCTTTAGGAGGTGCCCAATGCCCGAGCCTAAACTCTAGAAGGAGAAAGTTTGAAAGATGCGAGGTACAGGGGGCACGTTGTGCCTGGGTCTAAACTTCAAACAAAATTTTTCAGCAAGTGGTCATGATGGGAGGTGTGCAACCCCTGGGCATGAACTTCAGACGGATAATCTTTCACAGGCCGGCGCTATAGGAAGTGCGCCCCTCCTGGGGATTTCACGAACAAAAATTATGATTTTTTTCTTCTCTTTTGAATTTACATGGGGCTAAAGGAATAATCTTATTCATTCTCAAGAATATACAGTTAAGGATGATCAATAAGCATACGTACGAACTCATGAAATATTGAAATTATTTGTCATACATATGCATTCTAGACCTTACACTAACATTCAAGGAAGAGGTTTTTTTATGGGATTTCATGGAAATAATGTGGAGATTGAAATGAGATACTCTCGCAGATAGACTAGCCTTGCAAACCTTGTTAATTGGCCTCACAATGATCTTCATGAAGCAGTAATCCGTTCTCACGTCAAGATTGAAGGAAGAAGGAATGCCCAAAATCTCAAGTGTTGAGACTCAAGAGTTACTTTTGACTTTTCTAAATAAGAAGGAGAGAGTTTGGTGCCAACATCTTGAAAATTTTGTGGCTTTGATGGTAATATAACGTGGGAGATGTTTTCCCAAGCTGAGGAGGTTTTTGGAGAACTTCTTGGCTGTTAAGGTCGAGTAGGGGTACCAAAATTAGGAAAGTGGGCCCCAACTCACATTTCTAAAAGAGGCTGATCTGAAAATTCGTCACCACTTGACGGTGCCTCAGTAAAATGCCTATAACTTCTTACTCCGAACTTCAATTGATGAATGATTGGATGCGTTAAAACTAGAGTCATAGGGATTTAATGTGTATAGGTAGGACACCCGAAAACACTTTATTTAATGTAAGATATGATCATTTAAAGTTGATCCTCACTCATGAACTTTACATATTCTTCACTCTTTTCTTTGTACTTGTTTCCCCCTTCGATTTCTCACCAACTCCAACTTCCTTAACACCTTGAGAATGGTCAAATCTTATGATGACTAATTATATGAGGTGTTACATAGGTGCATCACCTACTTGACCAAACTGTGACCCAAACTGAAGCACAAAGACAATCCAAAAGATGACTCAAGTAGGTCCAAACTTGTGGATTAGATCTGGTCCAAGTGGTTCAATAATATGGAGCGGTCAAGGGACCCATTTAAAGTGGCAAAGTTATCCAATTTTCATTCATTTAAACATAAACAAAATTTTGGAAATTTCAAAGCTCTCTATCCTCTCTCCTTAGCTCCAAAAAGTCCCCCTAATACTCTTTATAGGGTTGTTGAAGTCCTTTATCTTTCCTTCAAGTTTAAGGTAAGTAAACTTGTTAAATTCTTCTATGGAAAAGAAGTAAACCATGTTGATTCAGGGAGGCCTCCCCTCTCCCCCAAGTTGGATACCCAAATTTCCATGGCAAAAAATTGGTAATTTTCTTTCCTCTTTGGTGTAGCTAGAAGAAAGTTTTAAGCTCTTGAAGTACTACAAGCAAAAAAGATTTAAGATTCTCTACCAAGTGTGGTAAGCATTCTGCCCTTTTCTTTGTGGATGTTTGGGTGGATAAATCTTGTTATATTATTGTTACGAACCAACGAGATGGTGATTAGGAGTTGTGATTTCAGTGTATGGCTATTATATATAGGGTCTATTTTTCATATTTCTTATTATTGGGGCAAGAATGTTGGTGTGTATGTGTTGTGTACCATGTTATTGACGTCAATACATACATTCTACTCGAAAAGCATCTAACTGTTATTTTTGTGCATTTCTTGAGGATTGCGATAGTAGGGATGGTGTGTGTATACTTGTATTATAATGGATGATAAGGGTGTGGCGGCACACCAATTAAAATATGCCAATACATACATACATATATATAT
>JACEIK010000928.1:26563-37391 GCA_018107945.1 Datura stramonium
GCAGTAGATCGACCTAACTGCAAAAATGCAGCATTACTTAACTCAAAAGACCACATATGTTTGCCTCAAATATACTTATTTTCACATGTGTAGTTTTTCAAGGTGAGAATCTCAAACAAATCAGCCTTGAAATGAAGCAATAAAACATTAGAATATAAGCATGTGGTAAAGTTTCAAAATGGGCAATTCATGTCGAACCTCTAAAACGAGACTTCTCGCAATATGAGTCTTGTCGGAGAACTCTATTTTTGCTTCAAACATACAAAGAAAGAGGGAAAGAAAGATACATAACTACTACTATGCAACCAAGTTTTTATCAAATTCCTTCTCAGAGGTCACTGTGAATCTTAACCATTTTATATCATATGCAACTAAAGTTTAATGACAACTTGAAAGGTGACACATATTGCTCATAACTTTAGTACAAAGATCAAGCAATATAAGTACATAATATTTCAGAGTACTTGCTCTATATGTAAAAGAAAAAGAAAGAAGCAGACAAACAATTATTGAAAGTGAGAATTATTAGACAAAATTAGAGCTTGCACTATTGATCTTTATTAATATTCTAAATGTATAAATTATCTTGTCGAATCTGTTATTCTAAGAGAGCTGCAAATTACAGCAGACTCTACAAGTCTGGAAATGTAAAGAACTATTAGTTATGTCTATTTGCAAAGATCACCAGATATAGCATAACAAGTATTCTTGATTTTAAGAAACTACAAATAATACAATAAGTAACTGTCACACCTCGAATCTAGATCCAGGGCGTGGACTGACACTCAGACTACTTTTGTAATTCAAGTAAACTCTTGGCCTGATTATTATTAGTTTCGATCTCAATAAACAACACGGAAGTTGAAACATAGTGAACTCAATATAATGAAAGATAATTTATTCTATAATCGAAATAAAATGTTAGAAAGTAACATTATTGACTCAATATTTAACTCTATCTATGAAACCTCTAATAACTGTAGAAGGGGTGTCGGGACATAGTTTCCACGGCTACCTCAAACTCTATAAATAAAAGACTCAATAACTGGGACTCTCATAATGTAGGAGGTCTCACCAAATGTTGAATGACGTAAGATCCTAAAAAAATGTCTGCTACCGATCCTGTCTACCTGGATCTGCATCATAATATGATGTAGCGCCAAAGGGCGTCAGTACATGGAATGTACGGTATGTAAAATAGTTGAATGAAACAACATTAGCAAGAATGTCGCAATCAAATTAAAGACATAACTGGAATTAATAAACTGAAACTGTACTCTGAAACTCTGAATGATGCATAGGACATAATATGATAATATGATCAATGTGTAAAATACAATAAAATTCATGCATCATAATGATCTCTATAAAAACATATGCAAATAATGTATATCTTTAAATTGAAAGTTTCTCATACGACAACCATCAAGAGTGAGCGCGTGATAATCCCACGTCTGGTCCACGTGGAGGAGGGATATCCAAAGTCTTGTCAGGGTTGAGGACAAAACTAAACTGTGTATCCATAATTAAAGTCCTTACCAGGGTCTTATCTAAGGAGTTGCACAAACCGACAATACGATCTTATCCTATGCTGCCTACGTAGTTCTGGGGCTTAGGGGTTGTCTGAACCCGTTCACCCAACTCAATTCTAGATAATTCTCCCAAAATATATGCTCATATAACTGGGTCCTCAGTGAGGTAAAACTGAAAATATCATCATAATGCACTTTAGCTATAATATATAATGAATGTCTTAAAATCATTTGTGGAACCTTTCACTCAAAATCTGATTAAAACTCCGCTTAAAAGCCTTGGCTCAAAACATGGCTTAAAACTATGCTAGGGAGTCTTGACTCCAAAACATCTCTTTAAAATTGTAACTATGAGCCTTAGCTCAAAATCATCTCATGACTTTTAAAAATAAGACTTTACTTAGGATTTTCAAAATCATGCTAAAAATCATATCTTTATTCTAAAATCTCATTACAGATACTCTCTTGAAAATATTCTCAACCTTTATAATAATGCATTTACTTCCAAAAATACATGCTTTCAAAATCATGCTTCTTAAAAATCATGCTTTCATGCAACTAGGGTTCATGAGATAAGAGACATGAACCAACCTAAAATTAAGAATCAAGAGAGTATATAGAATTACAATCAAGATAATTCAATATAGAACTCAATATGAAGAATTCAATAACGATAATTCAACATATATAGATAAGGAAGAGGACAATTAAGGAATTGGGTAAAATTTCTAAATTTAATCTCAACAAATTCTTGCATAGATGTAGGGCACAAGGATGAATGGAAATTGTTATTTAGGTTATCCTTACATACCTGGAAAATAGAATTTTAGACTCAAGTTTGAAGAACTCTAATTTGGAGAAGAAGACTTCCCCGCTTCTTGAAAAACTTGAGAGCTTTGATCCTTGAATTCTATGTTGTAATAGAAGAACTAGGTGTTTAGGCTTTAAGAGTACTTAAATAATACCTTTAGGAATCTCAAAACATATGAATTTATTCAATTAAACTGTGGAATTTCTCTAAAATAATCATAAAATCGTTTTTCGTAACTTCACTCATCCGTGAATTTGACCCATCCAGTGACGACGTGTCACTTAACAGTGCTTCACTAAAATGCTCATAACTTTGTACTCCAAACTCCGATTGATGAAAGGTAAGATGTGTTGGAAAGAAGACTCAAATGACTTAAATTTGATGGATTGAATAATTAAAAAATACCTTTTAATTTAGGAGTTATGGTCATTTGAAGTTAACCCTTATAAGAACTTATTCGAAAATTCAATCAGTAAGAAGGCTCTCAACTCAACTTTGTGCTAGAGGTTCCTTATGACATTAATTTGTATCCAATTCACTTTTCACACTTAAGAATTGATCCTAACACTTAGTTTTAATAAAATTCATCAGGCTTGGATCTATCCACATAACTAGAACGATTTGAAACTTAGCTCGAAAGTCTGAGGCATTACAATATCTCCCCCTTGGGATCATTCGTACTTGAATAAAGACTAAGCTGGAATAGTAAATGATCTAACTGCGAGTATCCTAATGAACTTAACTGAATTCACAGTGCATGCAAACATACTATATAAGGACTTCAACAACAGCTAATGGAACATGAACTGATAAGAATGCTAAGAGAAGGGACTGTTACCTCAAGATGATTTTGGACTAGGAGGGAATAGATGAGGATACTTGGCCATCATATTTGCTTCAGCTTCTCAAGTAGCTCCCTTAACCAACCGATTTATCCATCGCACTTTCACTAAAGTGACTTTCTTATTCCTTAGCTTATGAACCTGATGATCCAGAATCTTAACTGAAACTTCCTCATATGACAGGTTATCATTAATTCTAACACTCTCTGTAGGCACAATGAGTACGGGGTCTCCCACACACTTCTTAAGCATGGACATGTGGAAAACTGGGTAAACTGATGCTGGTACGACTAACAACTCCAACTCATAAGCTACCTTGCTAACTCTTCTCGAAATTCTATATGGACCAATATAACGGGGACTGAGTTTTCATTTTTTCTAGAATCTCATAACACCCTTCATGGGTGAAACCTTCAAATAAACCCAATCATCTTCCTCAAATTCTAAATCTCTCGGCCTAATATCTGTATAAGACTTCTAGCGGCTCTGTGTAGTTTTTAGCCTTTTTTGAATGATCTTAACCTTTTCCTTAGTTTGTTGCACTAGGTATGGTCCTATAAATTCTACTTCGCCAACCTCAAACCATCCAACCGAAGATCTATACCTCCACTCATAAATATCTTCATACGAAGCCATCTGAATATTCGAATGATAACTATTATTATAGGCAAACTCAATAAGAGGTAAATGGTTATCCCAATATCATTTTAAATCAATAACAAATGCTCTTGAGATATCCTCCAAGCTTTGAATAGTACGCTCTGCCTGATCATCTGTCTGCGGGTGTAAAGCGATACTAAGGTTCATCTTCGAACCCAAACCTTTCTGAAATGACTTCCAAAACTGAGTACCCCTATTTTAAATGATGGATAATGGCACTCCATCGAGTCTCACCACCTCCCTAAGGTACAACTTAACAAGATTCTCCATTGAGTCTGTAGTCTTTATTGCTAGAAATGAGTTGACTTAGTCACTCGATCCACGATCACCCAAATAGAGTCATGATGTATGCGGGATGTTGGTAGACTGGTGATAAAGTCCATATTGATCATCTCCCACTTCCATTCGGGGAGTTCTATATTATGAGCAAAACCACATGGCCTTTGGTGCTCAACTTTAACTTGCTGACAGTTTGGACACTTAGCAACAAAATCAACAATGTCCCTCTTCATACTATTCCACCAATAGACTTTTCTCAAGTCATGCTATATCATGGTGAAACTCGGATAAATCAAATATGTAGAACTACGTGCTTCTGTCATAATTTTATCTCTGAGGCCATCTACATTAGGAACACATAATCTACTTTGATACATTAGGACACCATCTCCCCCTTGTGCAAAGACCAATACCTTATGCTTTTGGACACCTTCCTTTAGCTGAAGCAAGAAGGGATATCTATCCTGCTTTTCATTAACTTCCACAATTAAAGAGGATTCGACTCCATTCTGAGCAAGCACATTACCTTTCTCGGAGTCTAAAAGATGAACTCCCAGGCATGAGAGCCTATGCACATCCTTGGCTAGTTCTCTCATCTCTTATTCTACATGGGCTATACTCCTTATAGACATCCTGCTAAGAGCATCAATAATTATATTACCTTTATCTGGATGGTAGAGAATGCTTATGTCATAATCCTTGAGCAACTCAAGCCATCTTCCCTATCTCAGATTCAACTCCTTCTGGATGAACACATATTGCAAGCTCTTATGGTCTGTGAACACATCAAAATGAACATCATAGATATAATAACACCAAATCTTCAATGCGAACACAATCGTTGCAAACTCTAGGTCACGAGTCGGATAATTCTTCTCATGAATTTTCAGCTGTCTAGAGGCATAACCTATAACCTCACTATTGGCTGCTTGCTTCTCGCCCCTATCTCTAAAGTGGTTTATGCACTCCACTTGTTACCACTAAACGAAAAAGCCAATCAATATGCATCCAATGCCAACTTTAGAGGCATCTCAATATAAAACAAAACCATATGTGCCCTCTAATATGGTCAATACACGAGAAGTAGTCAAATGGGTCTTCAATTCTTGAAAGCTTTTCTCACAAGCTTCAGACCATTGAAATTTGGCCTTCTTTTGGGTTAGCTTAGTCAATGGGGAAAAATAGTAGAGAGTGATTCTACAAACTTCCTATAATAGCCAGCTAAACTCAAGAAACTTCTGATATCTGTCAGAGTTGTGGGTCTAGATCAATTCTTAACTGTTTCAATCTTCTGAGAGTCAACCTTAATACCTTTGCTGGAGATAATATGGCCAAAGAATGCCATAGACTTCAACCAAAATTCACACTTGGAGAACTTGAAAAATAACTCCTTGCCTTTAAGTGTCTGAAAGACTATTCTGAGATGGTTAGCATGCTCCTACTCACCCTTGGAATAAACCAAGATATCGTCAATGAACACAATAACAAATGTATCCAGATATAGCTTAAACACTCTATTCATGAGGTCAATAAATGCTGTAGGAGAATTAGTCAATCCAAAAAATATAACCACAAACTCATAATGGCCATAGCGGGTCCTAAAATTTGTCTTAGGAATATCACTTTCCCTTACCTTCACTTGATGATAGCCTGACCTGAGGTCTATCTTTGTGAAACAAGTAGCGCCCCGAAGCTAATCGAATAAGTCATTGATTTTAGAAAGAGGATACTTATTCTTAATGGTGACCTTGTTCATGTCAGTAATCTATACACATTCTGAGGGAACCATCTTTCTTACACATGAAGAGAATTGGAGCACCCCGAGGTGAAATGTTATGGTAGATGAAACCCTTATCTAACATATCCTTTAACTGCTCTTTTACCTCTTTCAACTTGGCTGGAGTCACTCTATATGGAGATAGGCCGAGTATTAGGAATAACATCGATTCCAAAATCTATTTCCCTATCTAGGGGGACTCCTAGAAGATCATCCGGGAAGACCTCAGAAACTCATTAATAATAGGAACAGACTAAAGGGATCGGGTCTCAACATCAGATTCTTTCACTCTCACTAGATGATAGATGCACCCCCTAGAGATTAATTTTCTGGCTTTAAGGTCTGAAATAAAATGACCCTTAGGCATAATTGTAATAACCCTAATTTAATTAATGGGTTAATTTGTAATTTTAACCCACAAAAAATTGTTTAAAAAAAGAAAAATGGGTTGAAGCCCAATTTTAAAGAAATAAAATCAGCGCTACTGGTATTGGAAGGAAGAAGCAGAACGCAAAAGCAGGAAAAGAGAACGCAGTAGAAGAAAAGAACAGAAAAGGTGAAAAAGAGAATAAAAGAGAAGATAAAAATAGGAATTTTAATCCCAAAACATCAAGGTAATGATTCTATACTTTTTTATGAGATTATCATGTGAATATGGACAAATTTTTATGGTAGAAACATGGAAAAATTATAAGGAATTGAGAAAGTTTAACCCTAGGATTCTTCAACCTAAATCATTAATTTGAAAGGGAAAACGTTATCAAAATTTAATCTTGAATAGTGTTCTCAAATCCTCTCGTCGAGAAAAATCTGTTAGTGGTCATGGTGCGAATTCTGCTCTGTTGGTCAGAGTTGACTTTTTAGGTCAACCTTTGGACCGCGAGTTTGACTTACTTTAAAAAAAAAAGAGAATATTCACCTAAGGGTTTTTGACCATTCTGAATCCATTTTTGTGTAGTTCAAAATGATCCAGAGACTCAAGAATGAAGTTCTAATTTATTATAATAGAGTGCTTCAGTTGTGAATTCAAGGTAAGTGAGACTTTAAGCTTTGGTACTTGCTTTTCAAACCTGTTTTTAAGAAATTATATTTTTTTGTGTTTTGTCTGCCTGGTCTATGTGTTGGGACAAACGTGTACTTGGCAGAATGGTTGGTCTTTGACCAATCGCATATATGTTACTTCGAGAAAAATATTTTTTTTTAAAAATTATTTAATAATTGATCTTTGGTGTGGCATGGTCTCATACCATGGCATTTGGGCATTGGATATCTTTTCTTTGCTGCCGTGATATAGTTATTAAGGGCATACATGGGTTGCCATAGCATGTTAGGGGTATTGTACTTGCTGCCGTAGTATACTATTGGGGCATTATATATGCTGCCGAGGACTAGTCGGGGTGTTAGGTTGATTTTTTTTCACTGGCGTATGACAAGTCCCGAGTGTGAGTTGCATTGAGATATACAGCGATCTTGTGAATGTTTGTTTGGACTTTATTGAGTATTACATTATGAAATATATTTTTATACATATTATTTTTGTGCTTGTTGTGGTTTTATTTTCTAACACTTGTTCTAGGGGTATTAAAGTGGTGGATCAAGGATCTTACTGGGTTATATTTATATATAAATCACTCCTTACCTGCATGTTCGTGCAGATACCATTGGTGAAAATAAAGCTATTAGCCAACGAGTTCTCTAGAGCTAATTCAGTTGTTGAGGTGAGCCACCACATTGTTCGTGGAAGCTTTTAAATGAGTCTTCATCACTTATTCATTGAGATCTTTTCTTTCGTAATTTTCTTAGATGCTCCATGGTCTAGTGTGGAGTCTAGGCAAGATTTTTAAATTAATATTTGGAGGTATTAACTATTTCATAATTAATTATCATATTATTTGGGTACTTATATGATTTATTTAATTCTGTGAATTAATGGTTAAAATATGGAAATTGAGTTCTCCTAGCCAGTGGTGTGTGCTGGGTGCCAATCATGTCTAGGGGGTAATTTGGGATGTGACAATAATGGGAGTACCTTTCCAAACTAGAACTGGCTTGTCTGAAAACTGAAATTGTACTACTTGGGTCCTACAATCAATTGTGGCATAATAGGAATATAACAAATTCATGCCTAGAATAGCATCAAATTCCACCATGTCTAGCTTAATCAAGTCAGCTGTGGTGTCTCTATGATGGACTAGAATTGTACAATCTCTATAGATTCTCTTAGCTAGAACTGACTCACTAACCGGAATAGAAACACTAAAAGGTTCTAACTGATCATACCATACATTAGCAATATCCTTTAGCTGATAAGAAGTAACCTCGACTCCTTCTATTATGTTATGTTCATCGTTCTCAAAATTCTCTTTATTTTATCAATAAAGTTCTGGGGGTCTTCCTCAACCTTTAGACCCTGTGAACAATGGTGGGTTCATTCCTCAAAAACTCTCTAATCCTTGGCGTTCTTCTCTATCTTTTGGTTTATCCTCCTCTAACTACTGGTATACACCATAAATCTAGAGATGTCCATCTCCTTAAGTAGTAGTGTATCCTTGCATTCCCTCTTCTCATGCTTACCTTAACTAGATATAAACTTCCTCATTCTAGCTCTCAAAAGTCTAGCATCACCTCCCGAGCATGTACAATTAATTGGGTGGACTTGAGACCACACTCCTCCACTCTTTTGGTACGTTGCTTCAAGTTCAAGAATTCTTCTGCCTTAGTTTTTCTCAACTCCTGTGAGAAAAAACAGTTTGAGAACACATTTTATTCCTCTGACTGGCGTTACACTTTGAAACATGTGAATACGCAATTAAGGAGGAAGCCTTTATAGAGTTAAACTCTATCACACGAACTAGAGAATGAAAGAAGGAAAGTATTTCCTAATGCTTCATAGTTTCCTCATTATAGATGTGGCGCGCATCACACTGATAAAAAGGACACTACTAGATGCAGCTTTCATAGACACCCTAGGACTCTTGAAAACCTATAAAGCCTATGACTTTGATACTAAATTTGTCACGCCGTGAATCTAGACCCATGGGCATGAACCAACACTCAGACCACTTTTGTTATCCGAGCGAAACTTTGTCCTGACTTACTATTAGTTTTGCTCTCAATAAATAATGCAAAAGCTGAAATATAATGAGCTCAATATAATGAAAGAGAATTTATTCTACAACTATAATAAATGTTAGAAAGTAACATTATTGACTCAATATCTAGCTCTTTTTATGAAGCCTCTAATAACTGTAGAAGGGGTGCCGAGACATAGTTTCCCCAGCTACCTCAAGCTCTATAAATAAAAGACTCAATAACCGGGACTCTCCGAATGTAGGAGGTCTCACCAAATGTGTTACACCCCGTAAGATGTTAGCAATTAGCGTACGCGTGCGTGTGCTTGTGGTGAGTGGTTAGAGCATGGCACGTGCAGAGAAGTCTTGGTAGTAGTACGCGTGAGCACATTGTTGAATGGGTCAACAGGGCTGGGTGAGGCTAGGATGCAAGGGCCTGTGCAATGAGGCAGCCCTGCTGTGCGACATGGCAACCCTCCAGCGCGACGGCCTACACGACGCGCCCAACCACTACCGCCCTCAATATATATTTAAGTTGATTCAAGTTGGATTCATTTTAATATTTCCCTAAACAAATATTTTGGGTGAGACGACAAGGTTACAAGGTTTTCATCGAATTTTTGCCAGATTACGTTATTAAATTCCGTTCAGATGCAAATTCATCTTGGATAATGAGTTCCAAGCCTACGAGGAACGTCCATGTGGAGTTATTTCTTGGAAATTTTCTAGGAGTATCGGAACCCCACCGAGTAAAAGTTATTGGAATCACTTCTAATTGAGTCCAAAGCGGTTACAAGTAATAGGTAAGCATTTCTATCTTCTGAATTCTCATAAATTGGTAAGCTTTCGGTTGAATTGAATGAAGTTTGATTTGTAGTTCATGTTTTTGAAAGATGTTGTTATTGGCCATTATTATTGTTGAAAATAGCTATATTCTCTCAGCGTAAGGGCTATAATTTGGTGGAATCAAGGGCTTCAGGTTGGAAACTATTTGGGTGAATGAAAGTCGACATTCGAGGTATGTTAAGGTTAATCTCTTCGGCAAGTTATTTCTGTCATATAGTGATATTACCTATGCCTTTGAAAGTAGATAATGATTATATATGTTTTGATTAGATGCTATATGTAGACGATGATTATATATATGAGGTGGTTAGTTACCACGAGATGTATTGAGGTTATATCGCAGTATCCCTAGTCGGGAAAGAGTATAGTAAGTGTGACTAACGCTAGGAGCGTCTAGAGACTCCCATGTTCTTTTATTTACAGTATTAGTGGGATTTTGATGTCTTGCTGTCATGCTAAGGCCTTAGAAATTTATGATTAACTAATGGGACTAACTTGGTAAAGTTGGACAGCATAGGGCGCAACTGGGCGATATAACTTTCAGTTTGACGCCTATAGAGGCGGTAAAACTCTCCCAGAGGCCATTGGCGTACGTTGTCGCCCCAGGGCTAGAATCTTGATAGGGTGGTACTATCTTCGAGTTGATGGCACCAGGGTTGCCTAATGAATTGAGTGAAATCTTGCCATATGATTGGATACTGTCAGTGACCGTTAGCTTTAGTCGACTTAATGCTTGTCATATAGGTCGCTCAGGAAACCATCTCAGTTATTACAAGTCTGATAGCCTAGCTGATACCCTAAGGAGGGAACCTTATTAGTTGTCAGATGTGGGGACAACGTCCCAAGCTACTCTTATAGATGAACCTTATTAGTTGTCAAATGTGGGGACAACGTCCCAGGATACTCTTATTGTCACGCCCCGCCCTGGGGGGTATGACTGGCACCTGGTGCCCTAATAGGACCTGGACTGCTATCTGGTGGGCCTAGACACATCTGGTGCCTGGCTAGCT
>JACEIK010000928.1:61139-89449 GCA_018107945.1 Datura stramonium
ATTTAAAGATAATATATAATATAAAATTTAAACATTAAGAGTCTGAGAGTAGGGCTTGCATGCATCATTTTTGAAATCATGATCTCATCATAACATAACATAACATCACAACATCATAGCTGAATCGATTGACTCAAAGCTGAAATATGAGAATCATGAGTAAAACTGAACATTGAGTCAAACCTGCTTTAGAACATGCATACATATGTAAATTTCATTAGCAATAAATATGCATAACTGAAATCATGAGGAATAATGGGAGATTCATCTTTTAACTAACATACCACAATAGAGCTTACGTGGTCTCAACTATCACACTCAAGTGGGTAGAGTCATCCAAAGCCTTACCAGGGCTAAAAATGATACCATGATATCGATATCAAGATGAAGGCCCATTCGAGCAAGGGAATCTCACAAGGGAGGTCCCAAAGTCATATATAATAGTATAAACCTACATTGGCGCAAAGTTCTGAGACGTAGGGTAATCGACCCTTAGCCTGCTCGGTGCTAAACACTACTCCCAAAAACATGCATATGCTTTACATCGTTATTCAACGAAGCTCAACATCATCTATTGACGTAGCTCATAAATTCAATACATCTCAAGGTTGAAATCATGCATATGAGAAGTTTTAACTCAAAACATACCACAAGCTGAAGAATAATTGGGAGTTTTCGCTCCAAAACCATGTGGTAAGCTTAATTCAGGAAATCATCAATCATACTTAAACATGTGGGCATTGAACAATACTTTATCATGCTAGGAAATACTCAATTCATATTGAAAACATGATTATAAACATGGGTAGCTTGAAAACAGGTTTTTCATCATCATACATTTAACATAAATCTCATCTTTCATGAACTTCTCATCATGGGCCTTTTAATTCATAAAACTAGAAACATGATTTTTTTGATTGAAAATATTATAAAATTTTCCCATAGATCATAATTCAATTGTAGAAACATATATAGATCATACCCATATAGAGATTTAAGGAAATCATGCATTTGGGTTAAAACCCCATAGATTAGACATAAAAATTCATGATCTAGAGAGGGATTGGGCATGGATGTGAAATAATTCACCCGTTCATAATCCTACATACCTGATGGTAGCTGATTCTTACACTCTAGGTGCCCAATATGAAATTGAAGAGAAATTGAAGAATGTTAAGCTTGATCACCCCCTCTAGCCTTCTACCTTGCATGCATGAATGTATAAGGCCTAAAATGAACTTAACCCCTTTAAAAGTCACTATTCATAATTCAAAACAACGTAGTTTAGGCCTTAGAAACTTAGGAATTACGAAATAACCCTTACTAAATTCGCAAAAAATAACTGCTAGGTAGTCCCAATGAGAGACCTAACGGTTCGTCCTCTTTGGCCATGAGTCGTGGCATGACCCATGAAGTACATTTCTTCTCAAATCTGCTGGGATCATAACAAAAGACTTAACGACTCGTTGCTTGGTGACCACGAATCGTGGTCACCATCCTTGATGTGCACTGCCTTAGTTTTAACAAAATCCCTGCTTGGCCACGATCGTTCCCATGACCCATGGGTTCCTCCCTTCAAGTTCACTTCCTCTTTTTACCTCTTTACTCAAACCCCACTCCCCACAACTGACCTAACAATTCGTGGGGACTATCCATGAGTCGTGGTCACTCCTTTAGGGATCCTATTTCTCAAGTTTCAATTTCACTCCCTGGGCCTCCCCACGAGTCATATCACGACTCCTGGGCTCCTCTCATGGGTCACCTCCCTATCTATCCTGATGCCTGATGCCAGATTTCAACTTTCCTCTATTTCAACTCCTAGGTTTGACCTTCGGGCTTCCGGGGTATAACAACTCATCAGGTGGTTCCATTGGTTGGCTTACATTAAATGTCACTTCATCACTACCAACTCGAGATTTTAGCGTACCGAGCTCAACATCTACTGAAGCTCTCCCTATGGCCAAGAATGTTCGCCCCAAGATAATGGGCACCTCCAAGTCTACATCAAAATCCAACATAATTAAGGCGGCTGGAAGGATGAATCTGTCTACTTTGACTAATACATCAACAAGTATTCCGACGGGGCGCTTGATAGACCGATCTTCCATGAGCAACCTCATTATGGTAGGATTAGGGCTACCCAATCCTAACTTTTTGAAGATCGCAGGAGGCATCAAGTTGATACTTTCCCTTAGATGATAGAGAGCTTTGTTGAACACATACACCCTTTTGGTGCAAGAAATAGTAGATGCTCCAGGATCATCTCTTTTCGTAACAAGATTACTAGCCATGACTGCGCTACAATGATGTAACACCTCCACTGTGTCCACATCCATAACTCTTTTCTTCTTCAAAAGATCCTTTATAAAATTAGCATATCCCGACATTTGGAGCAATGCATCTACCAGCAATATGTTGATGGACAACTTGCTAAACATATCGATAAACTTCTTGAATTGGTTTTCATTTTTCTTTTTGGTTAACCACTTAGGGTAAGGAGGTATAACTTTAGGCGCTTGGCCTTTAACACTTGAGGCCTCCTCACCCTCTTCATCAACATTCACAGTTTGAGGAGGAGCATCAACTCCTTCCTTCTCTAGCACCTTTTCATCATCAATACAATAGGTGCACTTGGCACCTCATCATTTAATTCTTCTTTATTTGGTTTGGAACCAACAACCACTTTAGGCTTCTCACTTGCATTAGTAACAACCTTCCCACTCTTTGTGACAATTGCCATGCAATGTCCATCTTTCTTTAGTTCGGCATCGTGTTACTAGGAAGGGTTCCTTTCATTCTTGGATTTATTCAGGTGGATAGATGATTCATTTGGGTTCCAAGTGTTTGATTGAGGCTGAATGGGAGCTCATAATTTGGGCAAGGTTAGACACCTTCCCTTTCATTTCATTGACATTGCTATCGGTGGACTCCACTTTCTTTAATACTCCCATCAGCATTTCCTCAATCTTGAAATTGCCCACATCGCTTACACCAGGCTACATCGGGGCCACATCATCTTTAGAAGGAGGAATGTACGGATTTGAACTTCAATGGTACCTATTCCTATCCCGTTCAGCCTCACGATTTCTCCATCGATTATCTCTATCTCTCTATCCTTGATCATCTCTATCTCTCCAACCTTGATTCCTATCACGAGGACTCCAAGGGATTTGATTGGCACCTTGATATCCTTGGCGAGAACCCATCATTTGGCCTACCATAAACTGACACTCCTCATCATATCTTGGCTACGGGACATCTTCCTCATACGAGTGGTGACCTTGGGTCCCAACATCGTTAACGCTTTCTATTCTAGACCCCAACATATGCTTGGCCATCAACTCAACTTGTGTCATCATCTTGGCCAATGTCTCGTCCCGCGCTTTATCTTGCCTTCTCAACTCGACTGCTAGGTGGTTGGAAGATGCTTCATTTAAGGACACCTTGGTGTCTCTAGTGTGCTAAGCTCTATTAGTCTTTATCATCCTATCAAGCAAAGCCTTGGCAACTCCAAAAGTTTGGTCTATAATTGAACCACCCGCAAGATTGTTTGCCACAACTTTGTTGATTGAATCAAGATACCAATAGAAGCTTTGAAGTAACATCCTATCTGGTCATCCATGATTAGGGCAAATAGCAACCTTCTTAAATCGGAGCCACACTTCATGAATAGGCTCTCCCAAAAGTTGTCTAAAATTTGTAATATCATCCTTCAATTGTAGCATTTGGGAGAGAGGAAAGAATCTATCAAGGAACGTTTCAGCCAACTCGGTCCAAGATGTGATAGTTTCAGAAGGCAAGTCCTCCAACCATACCATGGCCTCTCCCGTCAAAGAGAACGGGAATAGTCTCAAACAGATTGATTCTTGACTGATGTGGGTTATATTGAATGGTTGACAAATCTCAATGAAGTTCTAGAGGTGCCAATTAGTATCCTCACTAGTTTTTCCTCCGAATAACCCTTTCATTTGCAATAGATGTAACATGATGCTTGTTATATGAAAGACTGCATTCCCCACCATAGGAGGTAGGCGAATGACACCAGCTACATCATTAGCCACATGATCATCCTCTACATCCATAAAACCATTCATGCTACTTGCATTGCTAGCGTGGCTCATCTTCACTCTCTTAAGAAATAAGGAAAAATACAAAAATAATGTAAAAGCAACACAAGATGCAAAAAGAATTGAATCACTAAACAACTAATGATAATCATAACTCAATTCCCCGACAACAGCACCATTTTTTTGATAGCGCTCAATACATCTCTCCCATTTAAAGGAGGTGGTAGCAGTTATTGTCAAAAAATAAAATACCCAACAGATGTCGGGGTCGGATCCCATAAGGAATTGAAAAATATAATCCACAAGTTGTAAATTAATTCAAACTAGTATGCATCATTGTTTGACATTTGAAAAGTAAAAATTACGGGGAAAAGGAAAGCAATATCAAATCCAAATTTGTAAAACGAAGTTGAGAAAATGATTTGTTTCAATTGATGAGAGAAGACCAGGAATGTGCAATAGATAGGGTATCAACTAGATTGGGGTTGATTTAATTTCCCTAATTTCAATTATAGCATAGATAGCATAGATCAAAATACATCCTCTTGTTTTTTAATCACAAGGATGCTTTTGTCTTGGGTTTTCTAGAACCCCAAGGCCACAATAAAAATAATCAGTCACAAACCATGAGCAAAAGTCAAGCTATCTATAGCCTTAACCTTTTAATGGAGTGGGATGTGATTTTTGACTATCTCTAGCTCAACCCCACACATCTACACTCCAAATCCTTCCTATTGATTCTGCACCCAATTCACTTCTCTTTCTTAAGCACAAACAAGATAAGTAATCTAAACTAACTTTTGCAACCATTAATTTTTAAATTAAAACTCAGAGGAAAAAATATATCTATGCTTATAAATTGAATTTAAGAACAATCTATCTACACCCACTCAAGTTTAAACACCCATCATACACATACTCCTAGTTAGTAATTTAGCTACTCATGAATGGAGATAGAGAAATTATACCCATGGGAAATTCCTCAACAATCATAATACTAAAATAGAAAATTAAGCTTTCAAAATATACAACAATGATGTTCTTGCCCAATGAAATTGAAGAAGAAGAAGAAGAAGAAGAAGAAATTGAAGAAGAAGAAGAAGAAGAAGAAGAAATTGGAAATTGTACTATACCTTTTATTGCTCTACTTCTCTCTACAATTCAATTCTATGATATGATGTGTCATGACTTGGGTGTGTACAATAGGGGTAAAATCTACAAATTTCTAATGCACAACTTTTCTAATTTGCCTTTCAAAGTTTTTCAGCTACACTTTATGCCAAAGCTAGATGATTTTGCCCTTGTCAACATCCGGGTCACTTGCATGACACCTACATTTTGCAGGTTCCATCTGCGGGTCGCAACTACTTTGCAGGTCAAGACAGTGTTTTTTGAATTCCTTCTGCATTTTCACCTGCATGGCACTTGTGGTTTATAGGTTCATATCAGCTCATCCTCCAGTGCCAACTATGTGGCACCTGCGAAACGGCATGCATGTTCTTTGTCTCCAGTAGAATGATTTTAGTTCAATTCTTTTATTTTCTTTATATAAGTCAAATACCTACACAAACAAAGGGAAAAGACATAAAACCTTCCTAATTTGTGTTAAAAAATAGCAATAGCTCATGCTGAAAATCCTAATGAGTTGGTAAATTACCAACTCATCACATACTCAGTATATTTCATGCACTGACCACATAATCTAAGCTATATCTTCTCATGATATAAGTTCGAGTGATAAATCCATCCCCGACACTAGCTTTGTTGTTGCTTCAATCCAGTTCATTCCCTACTTAGGTGAGTCTTCATTATATGAGGACTTCAATTTCGTTACATGTTCTTTCTTTTATATTTTTCAGTTTTTAGATTATGGTAGAGTTAGTTGGGGCTATTGTCACATCAGCTCATCTATGACCAGAGGCTTTTTAGACAACTATGTTTCGATGACTCAACATTGTTGACTTGTTGACTTTGTTTATGCTTTATGATATTCATCCTTCCGCTTATGTTATGTTCATAATTTATTTTTGCTTAGTCTCCGTTCAAGAATATGCTATGTATGTGCCATGGGTTAGTGATTGCGCCCCAGTGCACGCACAAGTGTACACGGTCGCACAAGTAATACAGTGGCCCTTTTTAAGAGTCGAATATTGAATTCATAAGGACTGGACTAATTCAGAAAATAATTAAGTTCAAGTATTAAGTTAACCTTCACAAGTGTTGATTTAAGAGATTTTTGGATAATTGTAATTAAATCTAGGGGTGATCAAAAAATAATTGGGAAACAATACAAGAAGCAAATAAAGTTAAGGCCCGATAATCATGCAATGCTACAATTCACAATGGTTCAAGTATGAAAACTTCAGTTGTTGTCTCACATAGTTAAAATGCAGTGTTCATGATCTCTCGATCCTCTAAACACAACAAACTAGTCTCACACCTAGATCATTGAACGAAGATGTGACATCTTAATTCGTGAGTAATTTAACTAGGTGGATGTAGTTTACGGGTTTATGCCCTTGATTATGGACTTTCTGTAATGCCCCAAAAACTCAAAGACTAGAACCGGGACTTAAAATAGAGAAAACTAGAAAATCTGCACTAGATCATAGAACGACCCTTGGGGACCGACCACGAGTCGTTAAGTGACTCATGGTGAGGCCTGTGGACTTAGTGAGAAATTTGAAGAATGGGTGACCACGGGTGTGACCACGAGTTGTGGCCAACCCCATGAGTCGTGATATGACCCATGGTTAAGAACAATTGTAGGCCGAAAAAATGTTAGGCAGTGTACCCAATGGGTCCTAACCATGACTCATTTGGGACACCACGAGTCGTGGTGTCACCCCTGGGGACTCTAGGGATTTTTGGGCAATGTAGTCCATGAGGGGTGACCACGAGCCGTGGTCACTAACCATGACTCGTTAGTTCCCTAATGGTGACCAACAGGGGATTCCAAGCAGTGTACCTCATGAGTGTGACCACGAGTCGTGGTCATTGATCACGGCCCATTAGGTCACCTGTGAGGATTGATGATCAGTTTTTCCCTGCAAGTTTTCAAGGGTCTTTCAGTAATTTCCTACCCTCCTAGACTCTAAACTACGTCCTTTTAAGCATATTTTCAGATTTATTAGAGAGGTTAAAAGGTTTCTTTCCTTTTTCTCCTCATTCAGACTCTCAGAAATCATCATAGAACTTCTCTCAGAGCCTTTCAGAGCAAGAGCTAGGGTAACCTTTTCTCCTCGGTTTCTCGAGGATGCCCTAATATGGTACAAAAGTTTGCTTTAGCTAATGATCCAATCAAAGGAATAATTGGAACAAGGGTATCGAAAAATTCTTCGGGCTTCTTCACCAGGTATGTGGGAATTCAACAAGGGAATAATTCTTCCCTTGAGTCCCCAAATCCCTCCCTACTTTTCTCTATCAGTTCTAGCCCTAAAATTATTGAATGTTAAGAAATTCTTAATCATTCTTCGTCTAATTTATGTGGAATATTTCATGTTAGTTATAGATATTTTCCACCAGTTGTGAATAAAATGATGTTCAAGCCCGTGAAGTGAAATATAACGCTATTTCTTGAACTAGAACATCTTGAAATTTGCAATAATGTTTTAATATTGTAATTTTTCTTGATTTTATTAGTGTTGGGAGCTCCCATGTTGTTAGTAGCATTGCATCTCAATCAGATTATCATCATTTTAGTTTTTAGTAAGAATGCTAGAATTCTCAGTGTCAGTCAGAAAATGCCAGCTGACCAGTTGGACTACAGAAACTCCTAAGGTGTCAATAGTATCTCCCAATTATCAGAATCAGATTCAGAGCTTAGTTTTTATTGGTCCACTAGGTGGTCATGAAACTTTAGATAAAACAGCTCTGACTAGCCTTAGGACCCCATTTTCAGATTTTAGTTGTTCTTTAGACGGTTACGACACTTCCAGATAAGTAGCTCTGACCAATCTTAGAACCCAATTTCAGATTCTTGTCTGATAAGACTCTTAGGGTGCTTTCAGATATGTATCCTTGACTAGTCTTGGGCCTCAGTTTTGAGCTATCAACTTAGTATTCAATCTAGGACTATCCAGTGAGAGTAGGACTTAGCACCGAGCGGACCAGGGTTCCAGCGCACTGAAGTTTCCAAAACTACGTTGCTACCGTAGGTTACAGTTATTGTTGTCCTGATGGCCCCAGACTCTTGTGATCACCCAGTTTATGCCTTTATACCTTGGCAAGGTATATTAGGTCCTACCGGTGGGGTGTATACATCGACTCCACATCTAGCTCACGTGGTTATATGTCAGTTATAGACTCTTCCACTAGTCAGTTCAGTCCAGGCATGCTTTGACCATCAGGCAGAGTCTTTTAGACCATCTCAGTTGTTTTAGTTATTCAGTTCAGTAGCTTTATTTGGTCATTGCGTGTTTTTTTAGTTCAACACTTTTATTTCATTGTGTTATATTTCTCTCACTTACTCAGTACATTCAAATTACTGACGCATACTTTTATGTTGTATCATTTTATGATACAGTTGTAGGATCTAAGTCTCAGCCTCGCTAGCTGATTGTTCTAGTTGGTGAGTCCTCATTCATCAAGGACGAAGATTAATTTCTTTAGTTATATTTTCTTTCCTTTTATTTAGATTTGGAGTTAGCTGGGGGCTTGTCCCAGCAACTCATCAGTTATAGTGGCTTTCAGATACAGATTGGTTTTCTTTCAGACTTATAGTTTCGTTGTAATGTTTTCAAATATTATGAACCAACTTTATTTCTCCCAAAGTATTTATATTTTTCCTTAAACTTCCGCTGTATATAGTTGCATGTTACTCAAAATGTCAGTGCATGATAGACCAGGGGTTGACTTGGGGTTACTTAAGACTCCAAGTACCGTGTCCCGTCCAGGGTGTAAACTCGAGGCGTGACAAACTTGGTATCAGAGCCCTAGGTTTAGAGTATCCTCGAATGTCTGAAAGCCACATCGAGTAGAGTCCTCTTCATGAGTGTTAAGCGCGTCACACTTATGACAGAGAGACTACGGGATGTTATTAGGAAAACTCCCTTTATTTCATACTCTTTATCGTGCATTGAAATTCAGTTCTAGAATCATCCTCCTAACTCACGCTCCATTTCATTTCAGTGAATCATGCCTCCGCGACGTGGTAACAGAAGAAGGGCCGGTAATGCTCACCGACCTGCCCCACCAGTCCCGGCAGCCCCTCAGGACGACTCGATGTCTACCGCAGAATTCAGGGCGGCCATTCAGCTGCTTACCCAAACTATTACCAACCAGGTGAACTAGCAGGTGGTTCCAATTAACAACAATGATTCCGCAGCAGCTGCTCGAGTGCGGGAATTCACCCGGATGAACCTTTCAGATTTTCATGGATCTAAAGTGGGAGAGGACCCACAAGGATTTGTGGACGAGATTAAAAAGATCACACAAATTATGGGTCTCAGTCCCTCAGAGAGTGCCTACTTGGCTGCCTACCAGCTGAAAGGGGTAGCCCGGGTCTTGTACAAACAGTGGAAGGAGGGGAGGCCAGCGGAAGTAGGACCGGTGGAATAGGAGGAGTTCACCACAGCCTTCCTGGACAGATTCTTCCCTCGGTAGCTTAGGGAGGCAAAGGTAGCGGAGTTCATGAATCTGAGATAGGAAAACCGGACAGTAGAAGAGTATTCTCTGGGGTTCACCAGGTTGTCCAAATACACTCCAGAGATAGTGGCCGAGCCAAGGATGGGCCAATAAGATTATGGCCACCAGAGGTCTGGCGGTAGCAACCGCCCGCAGCACCAGCAGAGGGCTCCAACACCCAGCTCAGCCAGTGACCCTAACTTTCGGTCCCCCCAAGATCGGAGGGGTGGAGCATCTGAATCTCAGTCCCTGAGTTACAGTGCCGGTAATAGGTATCCATCTTGCCCCAAGTGCGACAACAACCACCCAGGAGAATTTCTTCAGGGTCGAGAGGGCTATTTTGGTTGTGGACAGCTTGGTTATCAACTTAAGGAATGCCTGTCAGCAGGACGGGGAAGGTCACAATCCACTACCTCAGCAGCTCCAGTAGGCCGACCAGCTCAGTAGAACAATACATCAGGTATGGGGGGTAGTCAACGCCAAAACTATTTTTATGCATTATCATCTCATCAAGATCAGGAGAACTCACCGGATGTGGTCACAGGTATGTTACATATTTTCCACCTAGATGTATATGCCCTACTTGATTCAGGGGCCACACTATGATTCATGACTCCCTATGTAGTAGTCCAGTTCGATATCAGTCCAAAGGTCCTCTCAGAACCATTTTCAGTCTCACCTAAGTTGGCAGGTCAGTTAGAGCCAGCCGGGTGTATAGGAACTGCCTAATCTCAATCTTCGATAAAGTCATTCCAGCTGACCTTGTAGAGTTAGACATGGTAGACTTCGACCTCATTCTTGGCATGGATTGGTTACACCCCGGTTATGCCTCAGTCGACTACATAACAAGGGTCGTCAGGTTTCAGTTCCCTAATGAGCCAACTCTAGAATGGATGGGCAGTAGTTCAGCGCCTAAGGGTAGGTTTATTTCATACCTTAAGGCCAGGAAGCTTATATCTAAGGGATATATTTACCATCTAGTTCGGGTCAAGGATTACGACTCTGAGACCCCAACTATCCAGTCAGACCCTATTGTCAGCGAATTTCCAGATGTATTCCCCGAAGATCTTCCCGGAATTCCTCCTGAACGGGAAATTGATTCGGTGTAGACCTTATTCCAGATACTCAGCCCATCTCCATCCCTTCTTATAGAATGGCTCCAGCTGAACTTAAGGAGTTGAAGGAGCAGCTAAAAGATTTTCTCGATAAGGGTTATATTAGACCCAACATCTCTCCCTGGGGTGCTCCAGTGCTATTCCTGTGAAAGAAAGACGGTACCCTTAGAATGTGCATCGATTACCGTCAGTTGAGCAAGGTCATAATCAAGAACAAGTATCCCTTACCTAGAATTAATGACCTGTTCGACCAACTTCAGGGAGCCAGCTGTTTTCCAAAATAGATCTCAAGTCGAGGTATCATCAGCTAAGAGTCAGAGAGTGTGACATACCAAAAACATCTTTCAATACTTGGTATGGTCACTACGAATTTGTGGTCATATCCTTTAGACTAACAAATGCCCCTGTATCCGTCATGGACCTGATGAACAGAGTCTTCCAGCAATATCTCGATATGTTCGTTATTGTATTTATCGACGACATTTTGGTATACTCCAGAAATGAGGAAGATCATGCTAATCACCTGAGGATAGTGACCACCAGCTGTTTGCCAAGTTCAGCAAGTACGAATTCTGGTTGAAGTCCGTGACATTCCTGGGTCATGTGGTCTTGGTTGGGGGTATTCAGGTCGATCCTCAAAAGATAGCAACTGTGAAAGACTGGCCCAGACCTACCTCCCCAACCAAAATTAGAAGTTTCTTGGGTTTGGCTGATTATTATTGATGCTTTGTGGAAGGCTTTTCTTCTATAGCATCTCCTCTGACTAGGCTAACTTAGAAGAAGGTGAAATTTCAGTGGTGAGATGCGTGTGAGAAAAGTTTCCAGGAGTTAAAAACTCGACTACTACTGCTCTAGTATTGACCCTACCGGAAGGATCAGATGGATTTGTGGTATATTGCGACGCTTCCAGAGTTGGACTCGGTTGTGTTCTGATGCAGCGCGACAAGGTGATAGCCTATGCCTCCAGACAACTCAAAGTTCATGAGAAGAATTATCTAACTCATGAATTGGAGTTGGCAGCGGTGGTGTTTGCTTGAAAATATGGAGACACTATCTATACGGGGCTCACGTGGATGTCTTCACCGATCACAAGAGCCTTCAGTATGTATTCAGTCAGAAGGACCTAATCTTCGTCAGTGAAGGTGGTTAGAGCTCCTGAAGGATTATGACATGTGCATGCTATATCACCCGGGCAAAGCCAATGTGGTGGATAATTCCCTAAGCAGAGTGTCTATGGGTAGCGTGGCTCATGTGGAGGAAGGAAAAAAGGAATTAGCAAAGAATATTCATCGACTAGCTAGGTTAGGGGTGCAGTTGGTTGACTCAGTGAGGGTGGAGTGGTGATGCAAAGCGGGTCAGATTCCTCTTTGGTTGTTGAAGTTAAGTCCATATAGGATGAGGATCCCATTATACTTAAACTTAAGAAAACGGTTCTCAAGAAAGAGGTTGAGGCTTTCTCCAAAGGGGGAGATGGTGTGCTCCGTTACCAAGGAAGATTGTGTGTACCAGATGTCGGTGAATTGAGACAACAGATACTGGCTGAAGCACACAGCTCGAGATACTCAATCTACCCGGGTGCTATTAGAATGTACCACGATTTATGGGATATTTACTGATGGAACGGCATGAATAGAGACATCGCCGAACTCGTAGCTAAGTGCCTGAACTGCCAGCAAGTCAAGGTAGAGCACTAGAGACCAGAAGGTATGACCCAGGATATTAGTATACCCACGTAGAAGTGGGAAGAAGTGAATATGGACTTTATTACGGGTTTATCTCGAACTCGTCAGCAACATGATTCTATCGGGGTAGTAGTAGACCGAATGACTAAGTCAGCACATTTCCTACCGGTTAAAACTACAGATTTAGCTGAGGACTATGCTAGGATTTATATTCGGGAGTTGGTCAGACTTCATGGGGTGCCATTATCCATTATTTCAGACAAAGGTACCCAGTTCACCTCACATTTCTGGAAGTCTTTTCAGAAGGGACTTGGTACCCAGGTTAAGCTCAGCACAACTTTCCACCCACAGACAGATGGGCAAGTTTAGGGGACTATTCAGACCCTAGAAGATATGTTGAGAGTGTGTGCGATCGATTTCAAGGGTAGTTGGGATAACCACTTGCCTCTTATCGAGTTTGCGTACAACAAAAGTTATCACTCCAGTATCCAGATGGCCCTGTTTGAGGCATTGTATGGTAGGAGGTGTAGATCTCCTAATGAGTGGTTCTAAGTTGGTGAAGCTACTATAATCGGGCTAGACTCGGTTCATGAAGCTATGCAGAAGGTATATCTCATCAGGGAAAGATTGAAAATAGCTCAGAGCCATCAGAAATCTTATGCTGATGTGAGGAGAAGAGAATTGGAGTTTGCTGTAGATGACTGGGTCTATCTAAAATTTCACCCATGAAAGGGGTGATGAGATTTTGGAAGAAGGGAAATCTCATCCGAGATATGTGGGACCCTATAGAATTCTAAGGCGAATTGGAAAGGTGGCTTATGAGCTGGAATTACCTTCAGAGTTGGCATCTGTGCACCTTGTATTCCATGTGTCACTATTAAAGAAGTGCATCGGTGATCCAACTTTAATTGTGCCATTAGACAGTGTGGAAGTGAAAGATAGTCTCTCATACGAGGAGGTCCCAATCCAAATTCTGGACCATCAGGTTCGTAAGATAAGGAACAAGGAGGTAGCTTCGGTCAAAGTCTTGTGGAGAAATCAGCAGGTTGAGGGAGCTACGTGGGAGGCCGAAGCGGATATGATGGCTAGATACCCCCATTTGTTCCCTTCCGACTCAGTTTCAGTGTAAGGTATTAATTTCCTCCCCAAAACTGCTTTTAGTTCATATGTTTCAATTTCTTTAATGTAAATGAACATGTGCATGATTAGTAAATTCAGTTCAGATTTGTGATTCAGTTCAGAGATAGTCATTCCACTAGTTTCCAGCTTTCATGATCAGTATTTGTGTATTAAGATTGCCACTCTCTGCTTTCCTATGTGTTTCCAACATTCAAGGATGAATGTTCCTAAGGGAGAGATATTGTAATTCCCCAAAAACTCAAATACTAGACCCGAAACTTAAAAAAGAGAAAATTAGAAAATCTGCACCAGGTCACAGAACGAGTCGTTCTGTGACTCTTGGGTGCCGACACGAGTCGTTAAGTGACTCGTGGTGAGGCCTGTGGACTTACTGAGAAATTTGGAGAATGGGTGACATGGGTGCGACCACAATTCGTGGTCAACCCCACGAGTCATAATATGACTTGTGGTCAAGAACAATTGTAGGCCGGGAAAATGTTAGGCAATATACCCAATGAGTCCTCACCATGACTAGTTTGGGACACCACGACACCCATGGGGACTCCAGGGATTTTTGGGCAGTGTAGTCAACGAGGGGTGACCATGAGTCATGGTCACTAACAACGACTCATTAGGTCCCTTGTGGTGACCAACAGGGGGTTCCAGGCAATGTACCTTATAAGTGTGACCACGAGTCGTGGTTACTGACCACGACCCATTAGGTCACCCATGAGGACTGACGATCAGTTTTTCCCTACGAGTTTTCAAGGGTCTTTCAATAATTTCCTACCCTCCTAGACTCTAAACTACATCGTTTTAAGCATATTTTCATATTTATTATAGGGGCTAAACGGTTTCTTTCCTCATTCTCCCTATTTAGACTCACATAAATCATCGTAGAACTTCTCTTAGAGCCTTTCAGAGCAAGAGCTAGGGCAACCTTTTCTCCTCGGTTTCTCAAGGGAATTCTTCGGGCTTCTTCACCAGGTATGTGATAATTCAATAAGGGAATAATTCTTCAATTTGTCCCCAAGTCCCTCCCTACTTTTTTCTATCTGTTCTAGCCCTAAAATTATCGAATGTTAAGAAATTCTTAACCAGTCTTCATCTAATTTATGTGGAATATTATTTCATGTTAGTTATAGATATTTTCCACCAGTTGTGACTGAAATGATGTTCAATCTCGTGAAGTGAAATTTAGCCATATTTCTTGAACTAGAACATCTTGAAATTTGCAATAGGGTTTTAATATTGTAATTTTGCTTGATTTTATCAGTTTTGGAAACTCCCATGTTGTTAGTAGTATTGCATCTCAATTAGATTAACGTCAGTTCAATTTTTAGTAAGAATGCTAGAATTCTCAGTGTCAGTCAGAAAATGTCAACTGATCAGTTGGATTACAGAAACTCCCAAGGTGTCAATAGTACCTCCCAATTATCAGAATTAGATTCAGAGCTCAATTTTTATTGGTCCACTAGGTGGTCATGACACTTTAGATAAAATAGCTCTGACTAGCCTTAGGACCCCAGTTTCAGATTTTAGTTGTTCTTTAGACGGTTAGACGTTTCTAGATAAGTAGCTCTGACCAGTCTTAGAACTTAGTTTCAGAATCTGGTCCAATAAGACTCTCAAGGTGCTTTCAGATATGTATTCCTGACTAGTCTCGGCCCCCAGTTTCGAGCTATCAGCTTAGTATTCGGTCTAGTACTATCCAATGGGAGTAGGACTTAACACCGAGCGGACCGGGATTCCAGTGCACCCAAGTTCCTAGAACTACGTTGCCACCGTAGGTTACAATTATTATTTGCCTGATTTCCCCAGACTCTTGTGATCCCCAGTCCATGCCTTTATACTCTAGCAAGGTATATTGGGTCATACCGATGGGGTGTATACATCGGACTCCACGTCTAGCTCACGTGGTTATATGTCGGTTATGGACTCTCCTACTAGTAAGTTCAGTCCAGTAATAAATCAGTTCAGATAAGTATTCTAGATTCAGAACATGCTTTGATCATTAGGCAGGGTCTTTTAGACCATCTCAGTTATTTCAGTTATTCAGTTCAGTGGATTCAATTGGTCATTGCATGTATTTTCAATTACGCACTTTTATTCCATTGTGTTATATTTCTCTCACTTACTCAGTACATTCAAAGTACTGACAAATACTTTTATGCTATGTCATTTTATTATACAGCTACAGGATCTCAGTCTCAGCTTCGTTAGCTGATCACTCACTAAAGACTTCAGCTGTTCTAGTTGGTGAGTCCTCATTCTTTGAGGATGGATATTAATTGCTTCAGTTATATTTTCTTTCCTTTTATTTATATTTGGAGTTAGTTGGGGGCTTATCTCAGTCACTCATTAGTCATAGTGGCTTTCAGACGCAGATTGGTTTTCTTTCAGACTTGTAGTTTCATTCTAAAGTTTTCAAATATTATGAACCAGATTTATTTCTCCCAAAGTATTTATATTTTTCCTTAAACTTTCGCGGTATATAGTTGTATGTTACTCAAAATTTCAGCGCATGATAGACCAGGGGTTGATTTGGGGTTACATATGACTCCAAGTACCGTGTCCCGTCCAAGGTGTAAACTCCGGGTGTGACACTTTCATACCTCTAATCATTTAACCTGATTTAGCTTCACAACACTTCTAAGAGCAGTGATGTGATAATTCTAAATCAGTGTCTCGTTATCATCCCATTTTATTAACCAAGGAAGGCAAATTAGGTATTGTTTCTATCCTAACCGCTAATCCTATCATAAAGATAAGAACTTGCTTCCTACATTCTTGTATTCTGGCCTAGGGTTACTCTTTCGAGCTTTTACCTAAGCTTAACGAGTTTGTTTTCATGGTGATCAAGCATAAAACAACAATAATGAAGAACAACTAAAAACTCAAACCAAAGATGAATTTAAGCATTTACATTCATATCTTGTGGCCTCAACCCTAGAGGAAGGGTTTTAGCCACTCATGTTCATACAAATACTCAAAAGCATAATTAAAGTAATGTACTTACAAGAGTAGTTAAAAGAGAATGAAAACTAATGAACCCTAGGTAGAGTTCTTCACTTCTCCCTTTGCTCTTTTCTGTTGTTCTCAAAAAATTTCGTGATCAACGATTTTTGGAGCTAAGTGTTTAATTTATACTAAGTGAAAAATTACAAAATTTGGCCATGGTTGAACTAGCTCCGTGTCACAGACCTAGTCGCGCTAATCTTGCTCCGTGACACGGAGAAAATGCGCATGCTCACTGGATTTGTCGACTTTGCATTGTCATAGGCACGGAGCAATCGATGTGGCACGGAGGCCATCACGCCTCTCGCATGCCATGACACAGCCTTTAGTGCACAACAAGGCCTGGTGTGGCACGACGCCAACACGCAGGCGCACTGGTGGCAGCATCTCGTGCACGCATGGCATGAGCATGGCACGACGCACGCACTGCCTGGCGCAACTAGCCTTGTCTTGGCATGTCCACTTGCCTTCTTTTTCAATTTGATCCAAACTTCATTCCTTCACTTCAACCATCATTATTTAGCCCCTCCTATGCATTTTACACCTACCAAATAAAGAGTAATCATGTTGGTTAGTTTATGCTTATAAATATACACAATCACATGAGAATATAATCAATTTAAATTGACAAACATGAATAAATTAAGATATAAAATAGAACTTGGGCACATAATTATGCCCAAGATCACTACCTCACACTTAAAGCCTTGTTCTTCCTCGAACAACTCTATTGCATCTCATTCACATGAAGAGCTTAAACATAGCTAATTGACACAAGATGATTCAAGCTAAGGCTACAACGATTGTTTTAAATAGCAAGTTAAAAATAGAGCATGCAAGATATAACCATTAAAATCACATATAACTACGTTAAGACTTCCTAGACTCAAGAATCGACTCTCAAACTCAACAAACTCATGCACATCAACCAAGTAAGACATCCAACATGAATTTTATCCTTCATCAAACATGTGCCCTCACAACAAGAGAGTTACCCAATTTTTCGCTCATTAACATGTATGGGTATATGAATAAGAAGTACGTTCACTCTCACAAAGAATTCACATGCAACATTTATTGACCCATAAGCTTGCCTTTAGTGTTTTACTCCACTAATTTAGAAATGTTAGAAAGCAATATCAAGTAGGACTTAGTGGGTTGTAATGTATGCTAAGGGGCGGGTAGGTACTATTCTAGCTAGTAATAGTGATTATCTTCCCTAAGCGCTTTTAATACATCACCCTTTCATTACGAATATATATATATATCCTCTTGCTTCACCTTTATTCTTTTCAACTCTCATTCTCCTCTTTGATTCCCCATTTCATTAGGCACACTTAAGCTATTAGTAAGGAGTACTCAAGCAATTTACTTTTTCGCTCTTTTCTTCTTTTACTCCCTACTAACTCTTATTCATTTTTAAATAAGTGCACCTCTAGTCTTTTCTTCAACTCCCACAACTACTCTTTTCCTTCTTCTTCCAACTCCTCGCTCCTTAACTCTCTTGCATTTTTCACTTAAGCGCTTAGGATATTGAAAAGAAAGGATTAAGCTCATTTTGTGGCTAGCAAAGAATAGGCTAAAGGCTCAGTGGGGTTAAATAGGATCAGACATTCAAGGTAGGTAAAGCGAGGGATAAAAATTAGGCTCATTCAAAGAAATGCCTGAATCATCTCCTATAATCGACATCCCTTATTTTGTTTTGTATACAGACCAGGAAAATTCTAGGTACTACACAATAACATGGAATATTCAAAAATCTTACACTCACAACACATGCTCAATTCAGGACAAATTCAGTAGACTCTTAACTCAGGTAATTACCAGAATTTAGAATTAAGATTTAAGCACATGGAGTCAAATTCAAGAGCCTAGGTGTCTCAATAGAGTTATTAAATTGCTAGCATGCTTCAAAATTTACAACACTTGTATCTCATAATCATGTATAGTACATAACAAGAATATCAAGTTATCAATCAGTTGAGGGTTCACAACACAAACCTATTGACTAAGTTTTCCTCAAGACGGTCGTCATCCATCCATCGTCGGGAAAAGTCCCTAACTATGATTAACACCAAGTATGTACAGAAAAAGAAAATTTTTATTCATTGGTTCAAAGTGCCCCCCTTTGGAAAAGAATCAAAAAAAAAACAAATGGTGGGTGAATTATGCTCAACTCCAACTTTTTCATCAAACAATATCATACCAAGCACCACTTCACCCGAATTCATTAAGCACAAAATTTTTGAAATTTTTTACGTTTTCGGCACCCCACACTTAAATTATGCTATGTCCCAAAGCATTAATTAAAAGTAATGCATGGGTGAGAAATACTCCCTGAGGCCTCTAGGCCTAGCTAACAACATGTTTTTCTTCATTTTTGAAGTCATGAGTCACCAACCCCACACTCATCTTCTTGTCATGCTCTTTAGCTCTTACTTCCCCAGGTACTCAAAATTCCCCTGAATCTGTGCTTAACAACCAAAACACACAACACAAGTGAAAAATAACAAAATACAACAAAAATTAAAAAGAAAGTGTACCTATGGTACTCTTGGGTTGCCTCCCAAGTAGCACCTGATTTTACGTCGCGGCACGACGTGGACTATCCTTTTTAGTTTATCCTTAAACAGGTATTCCCTTTTGAGAACCACCTTCTTTTCTTTTTGTTTTTAGAGGGAAAAGCCTCCACTCTGTCCCTCTGTTCTTCTAACTTCTCCTTCAATTTTAGCCCTCCATCAGACTTGGTTTGAAATGTCATCATCTCTTGCGACAGTGGACCCATGGAATCTACCACCCCACACTTAGCATCTGACAACACACTGATCTTGTAAGGATATATGTAGTGTGTGGGTGGCTGATCTCTTGGTAAACTCTAAAGAGCTCTTCTTCATCATCAACCCTCATTTTAAGGGTACCTGCTCTTACATTTATGATGGTTCCTCAGTTGCCAAGAATGGCCGTCCAAAGATTAGGGGTACCTTATCATCAACTTTAAAGTCAAGAATGATGAAATCAACGGGTATAATGAACTTACCCACTTTGATGAGAAGGTCCTCAATTATTCCCTCTGGTGCCACCTTGGACTTGTCTGCAAGCTCCAGTATTACTCGTGTTGACCTCCGCTGACCCAACCCCAGGGCATTAAACAAAGATAGGGGCATTAGATTTACTACCGCTCCTAGGTCATAAAGAGCCCTTATAACTTCAGCTTCACCAATTTATATGGGGAGGGTGAAACTCCCTAGGTCCTTTAGCTTTTTCGGTATCTTGCTCATCACCCTATAGCTGCACTCCTCAATCAGTGCCACCGTCTGGACATCCACCAACCTAACTTTGTTGGCCACCACATCTTTCAAGTACTTAGCATACTTTGGCATTCCCTACAAAACATCAAGTAAAGGAAAATTTATATGAAGTTCTTTGAAAATATCAAAGAACTTTTTAAAGCGTTCTTCCTCCTTGCTCTTCTTGCGCCTTTGCGAGAATGGTGGTGGTGGTCTCTCTGTTGGCTGCAATGATGATTTTCATTGTGTTTTTCCGCACTCTAGTTATCTCCTCTATCAGAGGATGGACCCTGTCTAACCAACTCTGGCTACACCTCATTTCTCTTTTCCTTCGGTGATGCATCAGCCAATTACTTACCACTCCTCAAACTGATGGCATTGACCTGTCGGGGTTTGTATTTGTATCACTAGGTAACCCTCCCTGAGGTCTGGTGTGTTGAGCAGCTGCTAAGTGACCCATCTGCTTCTCTAAATTTTTGGTGGCCATTTGCTGATTTTTCAAATCTGAAGTCATCCTTACCTGATTCTCTACCAATTGGGTCTGAGTAGCCATGATTTTCTGCAACATATTCTTAATGTTGTTGCTTCTTGACTGAGCACTATTCTGCCTGTTTTGCTGTTGATACTGTTGCTGCTGAGGCTTCTGATAGCTCTGACCCTTTTTGCCACCCCAAGAAAAATTTGGGTGACTCTGCCAACTTTTATTATAGGTATTCCCATAACTCTGATTATTTTTCTGAACATTTCCTACAAAGTTGACAGATTCTGGATTTGCCCTGCAAGATTCTGCGTTGTGTCCATTATTACCACAAATTTCACACTAGCTAGGAGCCTGCTGAATTGTATTTACCTGTCCTTACGGTTGGTTCATACTCAATTTGTTGAACTGAGTCATCATTTGATGCTGAAATGATGCTAGCTGGGCTGCTAAGGCATTGACACTATCCATTTCTATCTGCCCTACTGCTCTCTTTCCAGCCCCTCTTTATGATTCGCTGTGTCACTATGGATTTTCTTGAGCAATTCTTTTTAATAGATTGTACAACTCATCATATGTCTACTCCAGTGCTTGCCCACTCGATGCAGTGTCTAATAGGATTTTTGTATGTGGGTCTAGACTCTCCACAAAGGTGTGGGCTAACACCTCATTGGACTGCTAATAATGGGGGTAGTCTATCAACAACGACTTGAATCTCACCCAAGCCAAATATAGGTTCTCCTCTGGCCTCTACTTGAAACTTAATATTTCACTCCTAAGCTTGGCAATCTTACCTGAAGGGAAGAATCTGATGAGGAACTTTCTTGCAATGTCATCCCAAGAAGTAATGGAGTTTGTTGGCTCAGCCTTCAACCACCTATTTGCCTCTCCCAACAATGAAAACGGGAAGAGGGTGAGTTGGACATAGTCAGTTGACACTCCGGTGGGGACAAAAGTGTCACTGATCTCCAGAAAATTCTGTAAGTGCTGCTGTGGGTCCTCATGTTCCATCCCAGTGAATTGGCCACTAGAAGGTAATAGCTACACCATGTTCTGTTTCAGCTCAAAGTTTCCTCCGGGTTCAGGTTTGCGGATACTAGAGGTCACATTCGTCGCTAGTGGGATTGCCACTTCGCGAACTGGTCGAGCTACCATCTGATTAGGTAACAACTCTGCTTGCTCAGCTGGTGGATGTTGTTGTAACTACTCTTGTAACCTTTTCAACTTTTGATCTAGAGCTTCTCTCCTGAACAGATGTAGTTGGCGTATAGGTTCCAACAAAGGTTCCACCAGCTCTCTATTCCTTGCCAGTTCTGCAAAGACAACCTGTTACCTGCAATATAGCAAACTAAGACCAAGTTTTTCAACACTTAAGGAAAATAAAAATCACATTAAAACTAAAAATTCACTAAACGCTGCCAGTCCCCGACAACGGCGCCAAAAACTTGATTGCACCCCAGCGCACACGCAAGCGTACATGGTCATATAAGTAATACAGTGGCTCTTTTTAAGAGACGGATGTAGAACTCATAGGGACTGGACTAATTCAACAAATAATCAAGTTCAAGTGTTAAGTTAACCTTCACAAGTGTTGATTTAAGAGAGTTTTGGATAATTGTAATTAAATCTAGGGGTGATCATAAAACAATCAGGAAATAATACAAGAAACAATTAGAGTTAAGGCCCGATAATCATGCAATGCTACAATTCACAATGGTTCAAGTATGAAAACTTCAGTTGTTGTCTCACATAATTAAAATGCAGTGTTTATGGTCTTTAGAGCCTTTAAACACAAAAAACTAGTGTCACACCTACATCATTGAGCAGGGATGTGACGTCCTAATTCCTGATCAATTTAACTACGTGGATGTGGTTTATGGGGTTTATGCCCCTGATTATGGACTTTTGTACCTCTAATCATTTAACCTGATTTAGCTTCACAACTACTTCTAAGAGCGGTGATGTGACAATTCTAAATCGATGTCTCATTATCATCCTATTTTATTAACCAAGCAAGGTAAATTAGGTATAAGTTTCTGGCCTAACTGCTAATCCTGTCGTAAAGATAAGAACTTGCTTCCTACATTCTTGTATTCTAGCCTAGGGTTACTCTTTCGAGCTTTTACCTAAGCTTAACGAGTTTGTTTTCATGGTGATCAAGCATAAAAACAATAATAATGAAGAATGCATGACAAAACAACAACTAAAAACTCAAAGAAAAGATGAATTTAAGCATTTAAATTCATATCTTGTGGCCTCAACCCTAGAGGAAGGGTTTTAGCCACTCATGTTCGTACAAATACTCAAAAGCATAATTAAGTAATGTACTTACAAGAATAGTTAAAAGAGAATGAAAACTAATGAACCCTAGGTAGAGTTCTTCACTTCTCCCTTCGCTCCTTTTCGTTGTTCTCAAAAGATTTCGTGATTAATGATTTTTGGAGCTAAGTGTTTAATTTATACTAAGTGAAAAATTACAAAATTTGGATGTGGTTGAACTAGCTCTGTGTCACAGACCTGGTCGCGCCAATCTTTCTTTATGACATGGAGCAAATGTGCATGCTCACTGGATTTGTCAACTTGGCTTTGTCATAGGCACTAAGCAACCACTGTGGCACGAAGGCCATTGTGCCTCCCACATGTCGTAACATGGCCTTTAGCGCACAGCAAGTCCCGGGGTGGCACGGTGCCAACACGCAGGCGCACTAGTTAGCAGCTTCTCGCACGCGCATGGCATGAACATGGCACATTGCTGGGCGCGGCGCATGCACAACATGGCACGCTACCTGGCGCGGCCAGCCTTACCTTGGCATGTCTACTTGCCTTCTTTTGCAATTTGATCTAAACTTCATTCCTCCACTTCAACCATCATTATTTAGCCCCTCCTATGCATTTTACACCTACAAAACAAAGACTAATCATGTTGGTTAGTTTATGCTTATAAATACACACAATCACATGAGAATATAATCAATTTAAATTGACAAACATGACTAAATTAAGATATAAAATAGCACTTGGCTACGTAATTATGCCCACGATCACTTATCTTTGAGACCTTCATGGTTCTAGGTCCCCTGTTGTGATCCTGGGTCCATGCTCGAGTCATGATAAACTTGGTATTAGAGAATTAGGTTTAGAGTGTCCTTGGGTATCTGAAAGCTGCCTTAAGTAGAGTCTTTTCATGGGCGTGAAGCGCGTTACACTCATGAGAAAGAGACTACTAGACATTTTAGTAAACATCCCTTCTTTCATGATCTATGTCATACGATGAAGTTCAACTCTCTCTATTCCTCTAACTCAGGCTGTACATGTTAGCATAAATATGCCTCCTTGCTGAGTCAATGGAAGAATAAATGGCAATGGAAATGGTCATTCCTTTGCCTGAGCAGATGACTCATGCTGATGTCAAGTCTGCTTTCTAGATATTGGAATAGGCTATGATAACCCAGGTCAACCAGCAGGTTGTGGTTCATGTGAATATGAATAGGAATGCTATGGTGGCTAGGGTGTGAGACTTCACCAGGATGAACCCGCCAGAGTTTCATAGTTTTAAGGTGGACGAGGATCCATAGGAGTTCATTGAGAAGATCCAGAAGATTACCCAAATTATGTGAGTTTCGAGAGAGGAATGTTCATATTTTTCCTCCTATTAGCTAAAGGGGGTAGCTCACATCTGGTTCTGACAATGGAAGAAGGATCGTGGAGCGAGAGCAGTTCCTATTGGTTGGGATGAGTCATTACGGCATTCTTGGATAGGTTTTTTTGGTGAGAGCTGAGGAAAGAAAAGGCTGTAGAGTTCGTCAATTTAAAGCAAAATGACATGATTGTTCAGGAGTATGCCCTGAAGTTCACCCAACTGTCCAAGTATAGTCCGAAGATGGTTGCCGAGCTGAGAGCTCGTATGAGCAAGTTCGTGAATGGGGTCTCAGATTTACTAGTCAAGGAGTGCAGGACTGCTATGCTTATCAGCGATATAGACATCTCTCAATTGATGATATATGGTCAGCAGATAGAGGAAGAGTAGATTAAGGAGAGGAAGAGAGAGGCCGATGGGGCTAAGAAAGGGAGTTTTGGGTACTCTCAGTAGAGAAAGGCAATGGGCATTACCCAGTGTCCCATCAGGGGTCATCGGTCCAGCTCCATCATCAGCCAGTGTCCCATCTAGGCCTCGAGATGATTAGAGAGGTAGAGCATCAAGCTCCAAGGGTCAGAGGCGCATGTCAGGGGAGAATACTTTCCTAGCTTGTAGGAAGTGTGGTAAGAACCACCCAAAAGAGTGCTTAGTTAGTTTAGACGCTTGCTTCATGTGTGGAAAGCCCGGACACACGTGCTAGGATTATCCTTCAACCAATAGGTTGAAGGTAGAGGTGTTTCCCTAGGCACCACTTCAACAGCTCCAGCAGCTCGCCATCTCAGTAGGGCGCATCTTCTAGTGTAGGTGGTAGACAGCGCCAGAACCAGTTCTATGCACTATCATCCTATTAGGAGCAAGAGAGCTCACCCTATATGGTCACTGCTATGTTACGAGTTGTTCATCTTGATTCTTACACATTGCTAGATCCAGGGGCTACATTAGCCTTCATGACTCCTTATATTGCTATCAGTTTAGGTGTCAGTCCAGAAATCCTATCAGAACCCTTCTTAGTCTCTACTCTTGTAGGTGAGTCAGTTATTACATGTCGAGTATACATAAATTGCCCTATTACATTTCTTCAGAAAGTTACCTCAGAAGACCTAGTAGAGTAAGACATGATTGATTTTGATGTTATCTTTGGAATGGATTAGTTTTATGCTTGTTATGCTTTAGTAAATTGTAAAACCCATGTGGTAGAATTTCATTTTTCAGGTGAATCAGTCTTAGAGTGGATGGGTAGTTCAGTTGTTCCTGTAGGTCACTTTGTCTCCTACCTTAAGGCCAGGAAGATGATCTCCAAGGGTTGTGTATACCATATAGTTCTGGTTAAGGATTCTACGTTTAAGATCCCGACTCTCCAGTCAGTTCCTATTGTATGCGAGTATCTAAAGGTGTTTTTAGAGTATCTACTAGGGGTTTCTCCTGAAAGGGAGATTTACTTTGGTATTGACCTTCTCCTGATATGCAACCCATATCCATTCCTCCTTATAGAATGGCTCTAGTTGAGATAAAGGAGTTGAAGGAACAATTGAAAGATCTCTTGGATAAAGGTTTCATTAGGCCTAGTAAGTCTCCGTAGGGTGCTCCAGTACTCTTCGTGCGAAATAAAGATGGTTATCTCAGGATATGTATTGATTATCTCTAGTTAAATAAGTTCATAATCAAGAATAAGTATCTATTCCCCAGGAATGATGACTTGTTTGACCAACTTTAGGGTGCCAAGTGCTTTTCAAAGATAGACCTCGGATTCGGCTATCACTAGCTTAAAATTAGGGAGAGTGACATTCTAAATAAAACCTTTAGGATACGGTAGGGTCACATGAGTTTGTTGTTATGTCTTTTGGACTAATGAATGCCCCTGTAACTTTTATGGATTTGATGAATAGGGTGTTCAAGCAGTATTTAGATATGTTCGTCATTGTCTTCATAGATGATATCCTCATATACCTTGGAGCAAGGAGGAGAATGCCGCTCATTTTAGGATTGTGTTGTAGACTCTTAAGGACCGTCAGTTGTTTGCTAAATTCAGCAAGTGTAAGTTTTGGCTGAAATTGGTATCATTTTTAGGTCATGTTGTGTCTATTGAGCGTATGCAGGTAGACTCCCAGAAGATTTAGGTGATGAAGAACTGGCCTAGACCTGTCACTCCTATAGATATTAAGAGCTTTTTGGGCCTAGGGGGCTACTATAGGAGCTTTGTAGAGGGTTTCTCATCCATTGCTGCACCTTAGACTATGTTGACTCAGAAAAAGGTCAAGTTTCAGGGGTTCGATGCCTATGAGAAGAGTTTTCAAGAGTTAAAGGATCGACTCACTTCAGTTCCAATTTAGACCCTACCAAAGGGCACATATGGTTTTGTGGTATATTCCGATGCTTCCAGGATTGGTCTTGGGTGCATGTTGATGCAGCATTGGTAAAGCTACTTATGCCTCGATACTGCTCAAGACTCATGAGAAAAATTATCCAGTACATGATCTTGGGTTAGCGGCGGTAGTGTTTTCCTTGAAGATTTGGAGGCACTATTTATATGGGGTGCATATGGATGTGTTCACAGACCACAAGAGCCTTCAGTATGTGTTTACTCAGAAGGATCTGAATTTGCGGTAAAGTAGATGGCTAGAGCTTCTCAAGACTATGACATGAGTGTCCTTTACCATCCAGGCAAGGCCAACGTAGTGGTAGATGCTCTTAGCAGATTATCTATGGAGAGTGCGTCCCATGTTGATGGGAGGAAAGAGTTGGTGAAGGATATTCATCGGCTTGTACGCTTGGGGGTTCCCCTTACTGATTCAGCATATGGTGGTGTTATTGTTTAGAATAGGTCAGAATCTTCATTAGTGATGAAAGTTAAGGCAAGGTAAGATGAGGATCCTATCTTAGTGAAGTTAAAGGAAGCTGTTCGAAATTAGAAAGTGAGGTTTTCTCCCAAGGGGGAGATGCGGTACTCTCAATATTCTATCCATCCAGGTGCCACAAAGATGTATCGTGATCTAGGGAAAGTCTATTGGTGGAATGGCATTAAGAAGGACATTGCAGAGTTTGTGGCTAAGTGTCCAAATTGCTAACAGGTGAAGGTTGAGCATCAGAGACCTGGAGGTATTCTACAGGATATCAGTATTCCTATTTGAAAGTGGGCAGAGATCAATATGGACTTCATTATAGGGTTTCCTAGTACACGCCGACAGTATGGCTCAATATGGGTGGTTGTAAATAGGTTGACCAAATCAACACATTTCTTATCGGTCAAAAACTACAGATTTAGCTGAGGACTATACTAGACTTTACATTCTGGAGTTAGTTCAGTTGCATGAAGTTCCATTGTCTATCATCTCGGATAGGGGTATTCAATTCACCTCTTAGTTTTGGAGGTCATTTCAGAAGGGTATTGGTACTCAAGTGAAGCTTAGCACAACCTTTCACCCGCAGACCGATAGTCAGCCTGAGCGGACCATTCAGATTCTTGAGGACTTGTTAAGAACTTGTGTGATTAATTTCAAAGGTAGTTAGGATGATCACTTACCTCTCATTAAGTTTTCATACAATAACAGCTACATTCCTGCATTCAGATGGCTCCGTTTGAGGCTCTTTATGGGGGAGATGTAGATCACCTATCAAATGATTTGCAGTGTGTGAGGCTACATTGATAGGGCCAGATTTAGTCCATGAGGCTATGGATAAGGTTTATCTTATTACAGAAAGGCTAAAAACAGTTCAGAGTCGTTAGAAATCTTATACAAATGTTAGGAGGAGAGAGCTTGAGTTTGAGGTCGATGATTGGGTGATTCTGAAGGTGCCTCTGATGAAGGAAGTTATGAGGGGCAAGAAGGGGAATCTTAGTCCCCGATATGTTGGTCCTTATAGGATTTTGAGGCCAGTTGGCAAAGTGGCTTATGAGTTGTTACCAGCAGAGTTAGCTTCGGTGCATCCAATATTTCATGTATCTTTGTTGAAGAAGTGTGTTGGTGATCCAGCCTTAGTTGTACTGGTAGAGAACATTGGGGTGAAAGATAACCTTACATATGAGGAGGATTTGGTTGAGATCCTTGATAGTCAGGTTCGAAAGTTGAGAAAGAAGGAGTTAGCTTCGACAAAGGGTTTTGTGGAGAAATCAGCTAGTTGAGGGAGCTACGTGGGAAGCCAAAGTAGATATGATGGCTAGATACCTGCATCTTTTCCCTTCCAGCTGAGTTTCAGCATGAGGTACTAGTTTTCTCCTTATTACTCTATTTGGTTTTATGTCACGTTCATGTCTCTCATTTCACTTCATGTTTTACCATGCATG
>JACEIK010000928.1:109876-120129 GCA_018107945.1 Datura stramonium
ATCTAATACATATAATACATAAATTATAAAATGTACAAATATGATTTTCAAAATCAAAAAATAAATCAACTTGAGATTTCAAAATATCATAAAGATTTGAATTAAAAAAAACAAATATTTTAGCGAATTAAAGAAGAAAAAATATATATATTTAAAATTAAAAAAAATAGAAATCAGGAATGGAACTTACTTGATTTAACAAGAATATGTAACAATTGCGGCGGATTTTACGAGATTTGTGGATAGTTAAAGGAGGAAAAATATGAGCTGGAGATGAAGATGATGGAGAGAGAGGATAAGAAATGGGTTGGGCGGGGAGTTACTGAAGTAAATTAAGGAACATGGTAAAAAAATAAAAATACAACGTAAAAGAATAAAAAATGGCACATTAAATGAAATAAAGCCATTATGTGTAATTTTTTAAAACTATGGTCATTATATGTAAATAATTTTTTAAATGTGCTATGATATGTAATTTTTCCTAATAAAAATGATCATATTCTAAAAGTACTAATTGTTATGTCAAACTAAGTACAACTACTAAGTATTAATTACATAACTAAATATCTTTTAAAAAAATTAAGTTATGTGTTTAAACTATGTAAATTAAGCAATGTAAAATTAAAAAAATAGATATCTGATGTTATTGTCATTCCTAGTGTTGAAATCATTTCTTTTGTTAGCATTAATATGATTTGATTTTTGTTTGGGATTTATTTGAGTTAATAACATGCATCTATGAGCTATAAAACTTATTGAATCATTTAAAATTCTATGTCAAAGCTTGAAATAATAAGTTAAAAGATAAAAACTTTAAAAAAATTTAAAAAGTATTTATAAATTACATAACATATTTATAATGATCCTATTTGAAATGTTTGTATTATTTTGTTGCTCATTTAATGCTGAACTCGGATAATTACAAACACTTCACCCTTAATTAGAGTTGAATTCTGAGATATCGAATAGAAAGAAGCTCTACAATTTTGGTTTGTCAAAGGGGATCACCTGCTCCATGTGAAAGATTTCTAGAGTGTAGGAATAGACAATGTTGCCAACTAAAATGAATAGGAAATATTACCAGAAACTCAATCACTCTCTAACTAAACCTTTTAATTAAAAAAGTAGTAGGAGGCTGCTACACTTAATCTGCTAATTTCCTCCAAATTTCTTAAATTTCAACAATGCAAAGTGTAGAAAATGATTTCCCATCTTTCACACAACCAAGTACCCTTAACTTAGAAGCCAAGGAAAAATCATTGCCATGTTACTTCACCTCAAACTATCAGGCTGTAAAGTTAAAAAAAGATAAACTAGAACAATTTGACCATCACTACAAGTTATGCAAATCTCATAAGTTTTGATGGTAATGTGCCATCAATTTGACCATCACTTTAGAAATAGTTGTGTAAAAGAAATGTGACACCAAGAATTTTGAAAACAATAATGTGCTTACCATAGGAAATTTAAAATAGATTAAAGAAGGATGCATGATTTAATTATTGCAGAAATATAGCTGGCTGGCCTTGTATGTGTTTGGTGCAATCATATTATTATTACCTAAACTAAATTATATAAAACGAACTCAACTACTAAATACGTTGCTTAACTTGTGTATATACCTCATATATTATTCCTCTTTAACCCCTCCAAAAAAATATATATTATTCCTCAGTGTTGGTAGTGCCCTTTACTTTATCAATTTCCCTTCAAACCTAATATAACAATGATGATAACACAATAATAACTAGAATAATAGTAAGTAACAAGTTTAATAAATTAAGATTGGTAATTCTTTTCCTTAGTATGTTTTTAGAAAATTCATAATCCTTATTAATTTAGAAAATTAATTATCCTAATAGATTTGAGGAAAGAAAAATATATTATCCTCAAAGAATTAAGAGTATCTCTCTATTATAGGTTTGAGATTATTTCGGATGTACATATAGGGATTGTAGTCGGAGATTGTACACTTTTTTTTTTCATAGTAAAAAATTCTCTCCGGAATTTTAAGCCTAGCTTAACTTTGTTAAAACTTTTTTATTTGGTGTGTGATCGTAAAAGAAACCTCTTGTGAAGTCCTGCAAACGTAATCAATATTGTTTCATGTATTTAATCAGCCATAGACTACCTAACTAAAACAAAAAAAAAAACAAATAACAAAAACAGAGTCACACTGCCAAAGGCTTCAAAGCAATGAAGCCACCTCCAGCTTCTTCTTCGTCCTCTATTCTCCGAAAGACTCGTCTTTCTCCTTTTCTATTCACTCTATTAGCCTTCATCGTCTTTGTCACCATTCTTTATACTGAGGATTTCAGCTGCATTTTTAGTCAGCTCGAGTATTCTAGTCTATCTGTTCCTCCCACTTCCAACTCAAGAATCGGTGAGTTATTAATACACTCATCAAATTTGACACTATTTCTTTTTCTCCTGCAAAGTTTTCGTTGTATCAATTTGAATTTGCACAAACATTATTCAAAAGATTTTGACTATGTTTTGATTAATTTTAGTAGAGAAGAAGAAGTTGCCGTTTGCCATTGGAGAGACAGAGGAAGGCTGCGATGTGTTCAGTGGGAGGTGGGTTCGAGATGACAGCCGGCCACTGTACGAGGAAGCAGAGTGTCCTTACATACAGCCACAATTGACTTGCCAAGAACATGGCCGTTTAGACAAAGATTATCAGCATTGGAGATGGCAACCTCATGGCTGCTCTCTTCCAAGGCACGTTTACTTTTAACTCAAAAATAAGTACTCATATATAAGTCATCTACTTATCATTAACCAACACATTATTGGACATTACTTAGTTAAAAATAAGTGACATTTGCATTTAAAATTCTCCCTTCTCAAGATTAAGAACCAAGTGATGCCTAATCTTTTCCTAGATCAAGTTGATGTAAAATCTAAGTATTCCATAGTTAGTAGTACAACAATACATGAGTGTGAAAAATAAGTACTTGCGTACGTACTTTCAAGAACACATAATCTCTAAATTCTGAATTGGTTACATACATGTGACGTAAAGAGCTAGGCCATGTAAAGAAAAATGGAATCAACCACTAGTGATAACGGCTACATTGTACTCTTCTTCTCTATTTGATAATGCTTGTTTATTGCGTAGTTCAACAACTCCTACCCACTAGAACGTCGGTTCACACTTTATAATAGCATGGACATTTAATAATTTAAATTTCTCTGTTTTATATTCTGATTTAGAAGGCAATGATTTTATTATTTCCATAATATTGCAGTTTCAATGCGACACTAATGTTGGAAACCCTTCGTGGGAAGAGGATGTTATACGTTGGAGATTCCTTAAACAGAGGACAATACGTTTCCATGGTTTGTCTTCTCCATAAACTCATTCCTGAGAATGCCAAATCCATGGAAACTTTTGGTTCCCTCACTGTTTTCACTGCTAAGGTGGCGTCATTTCAAATCAACTCGTCACAAATTTTATGACTAGGTGGATGTACTGAATGTTTCTTAGCTTTGAATTAAATCAACACTGCAGGATTACAACGCGACGATTGAATTCTACTGGGCACCGTTTCTGCTAGAATCAAATTCTGATGATGCAGTGGTACATAGAATATCTGATAGAGTTGTCCGAAAAGGCTCAATCAATAAGCACGGAAAGATTTGGAAAGGGGCTGATATAGTGGTTTTTAATACTTATCTTTGGTGGATGACCGGCCTTGAATTCAAGATTTTGTAATGATCAATCCCTCTCATATTCTTTATATTTGTGTGTTTGTTGAGGAACTAACAAATAGATAAATGAAATTGATGCAGGCAAGGGTCTTTTGAGGATGAAGTGAAAGATATAGCAATTGTATCCACAGAGGATGCATATCGAATGGGAATGAAGAGTATGTTGCGATGGGTGAGAAAGAACATGGACCCGGAGAAAACCAGAGTCTTTTTCACTAGCATGTCACCTTCCCATCAAAAGTAATACTAATGTTCAATTTTTATCGAAAAATAATTTCTTTTTCATGTTAAAAGTACGCTAGAGACTAATCTCTATTTTTGCAGGAGCATAGATTGGGGGGGAGAACCAAATAAGAATTGTTACAATGAAACAACAATGATTGAGGATCCAAATTATTGGGGATCAGATAGCAGAAAAAGCATAATGAAAGTGATTGGAGAAGTGTTTCGTAAATCAAAGGTACAAATTACGTTTCTCAACATTACACAGCTGTCGAGTTATAGAAAAGATGCACACACATCAATTTACAAGAAGCAATGGAATCCATTAACAGCAGAGCAATTGGCAAATCCAGTTAGCTATGCTGATTGTGTGCATTGGTGCTTGCCTGGTCTTCAAGATACATGGAATGAGCTTTTATTTGCCAAACTTTTCTATCCTTGATATCATGAGAGCATGGACCAAAGCCAATTTTCATCTTTTGGCTAAATTGGTCGAAAAAAAGGAAATATTTGTGTATAAATGTAATGATTCTGCCAAGGTTGGGAAGATAAAAAACGTGCAAACGTGTGAAAAAGAATTAATGCAAAGAGAATTATTTAGCAATATCATTCATTTTTCCTTTTTATTTTCATAAGGAATTGCATATGAAAACTCAACCAATTGCACCATTTATTTTTTTAAGTATGGATGTCAATAGGTAATATTATACTAATTTTGAAAAATATATACATAAAATATCAAGTTTTACGGAGAGACCCCCTGTTCACGTGCCCCATAATTAGGCTATAAATTCCCCTCTGCTCTTCCCACAACATATTAGGTAGTTTTAAAAAATTTAACAAGTTATAAATCAGCATGGTTTGGGAATAATACCAAGAAATTCGAAGGTTGGAGTCTCATTTACCTTGGGAATAATACCAAGACTCAAAATTAATGAAAAAATTTACAAATTATAGATTTCGATTACCCATAAGCTCAAGAGCTCAAATCTATGCTTGAATCTCAGTTAGAGTCCATTTACTTAGTCAAATCACCAAATCCCTCTCTTAGGAAGTTAAGGTCAAAATTTTCCCAATTTTCTCTATTCAATCTCATGAATTTATGGCTGAAAATGTATAAAAAAAGAACTAGTTTAATAACAAAGAGAAGTAGTAGAATCATTATCTCAACAGTTTAGATTGAAATCACACTTGAATTTTCACCCATGAGCTCCTTACCTAGAATATAAAAAATTAGATTGGAAAATTCATCAATGCCCTTTTATACTCGACAAAGACTAATCTTGTTTTACGAATGTTATTATGATGCCACCTATAAATTGAGCAACTATGCAAGAAGAAAATTGCGGAATAATAAATCAACACAGGAATTTTTATGTGAAAAATTCTTTGTTCAAGAAAGACAAAAATCACGATTTAGAATTTTTCAAACTCTTCATTATAACTCGAACAATTTTAAAGTCACAACTCTTTGTACACTTAAAGTGCTGACTCTAGCAAAACCTACTCCAATACTCAATAATTCTCCCTAACTATTGGTACCTTCTCTAACTTCATTCAAGAGACTCTACTCAATCTAATGGAGTTCCTTATGACTCAAAATAACCTAATACAAATCACAAGAAATTTAAAGGGTATAAATAAATCTTGACAAACTAAACTATGCGTCAAGAACTATAATGATTACACTTGATATGAACAAATTCCTTGTTTGCAATTTTTTCTCTCAAGTTGAAGAATATTCAAGTGATAACATTGATTCTTTTGTCTTCAACAAGAACTAATGTGATGCTTGATATGAGTTAGAATAGCCACTTGTAGTTCTTTCAATTTAATCAAGATTTGGTTCAAGATTTTCTAAGAAATTAATCTTTGTCTGATTTGAATTTGAACTTCACACCTATGACCTCTTCTTTTTCTAATCCCAAGCTAATTCTATGTGTTCAATTATGATAATATTTTATGTTTTGAATTTGTATTCCTTATAGAGTTTGATTAAGTCTCAATCTCAATCTTCAATGTTTTTTTTTGTGCGCATGGAACATCTCCTTCTGCAAAAAAAAAAAATTGACTCAAACCTCATTATTCTAGCAAAATAAAATTAATTTTTCTATAAAATAATGGCGTATCAACTGTATATTTTTTTTAGATGAAATGCTATTTATTTCAATTGTGTATTCTCTTTTCAGGCGTAAATCAATTAAAATTTTTTTGAATCCCATTATTTTTATTCACATAAAATAATTAATTTAACATGAATAATGGAGTTAAAATTGAGTAATTTTTTTAATTTCTTATTAAGATGCCATAACTATTTTTTTTTCCAGGTCAAATCTAGAACAAAAAAAAACTTAGTTAAAACTCTTTTATTTTTAGTGAAATAAAAAATATTAGCAGAATAATGAAGCTTCAACTGTATAATTTTTATTATATTTTACTTAGATATAAAGACTAACTGTCTCAACAATGAATGTTTTTGGACAAAATCTAAAAAAAGAAGAAGAAGAAGAAGAAGAAGTTAATTACAATTTTATTATTTTTAGCAAAATAATTTCTTTATTTGCTTAAAAAGTAGAGTTCTAACAAAGTTTTTTTTTTACTAATTAAAAAATAAATTTAAAAATTAATAAATTTTAAAAATATTTTTCAATAGTGACACGTGGATAAAAAATCTATATAGTTTAGGAAGGATTTGAAAAAATCACGCCAAGTTTAGGGAGGTATTTAAGTATTCTGCCAGTATAAATCATTTTATAGAAATGTAAAGATTCATAAATTAAAAAGGACTTAAAAGTGCGAGAATATTAGGACACAATTATCAAAAACGAAAAAAATCAAAATTTTAGTCTGATCTCTGCCTCATCTCCCCCTAGAAACCCTAGTTGTGCAAGGCTATTATGAGCTTGAATATCGATCCTTTTTCACTAATTTCAGTCGTGTCCAGCTAAATCGGACAAATCATTAATGGTTTTTGGTCATTTGCTCCGGCAAGATCAACCTTACAATGGTAAGTTCCTCCTCATCTCTCATATATATAATTTTTTGCTGTCTGAAAATCAAGATACAAAGATCATAACTTTGATTCTGTTGATTGCACCATACTGTCGTTATGTTTACTCAAATAGCGTCTCCTTAATATGGCTAAAATGTGCCATCAATGTTTAAATTACTAACCATCAATTTGTCCATCACTTTAGAAATAGTTGCATAAAAAGAAATATAAAACGAACTCAACTACTAAATACCTTGTTGCTTAAGTAGTGTATACCCCATATATTATTCCTCAGTTTTCGTAGTGCCGTTTATCAATTTTCCTCAAACCTAATATAACAATGATAACACAATAATAACGAGAATAGTAGTAAGTAACAAATTTAATAAATTAAGATTGTTAATTAACACATTTAATCTCTATTGATTTAGAAAATTCATTGTCCTAATAAATATGAGAAAGAAAAATATATTGTTCTTGTAGGATTCGGAGAATCTTTTCATTATAGGTTTGGAAATAATTCGGAGCTATATATAGGGAATGTAGCCGGAGAATCATTAACTATTGTACACTTCTTCACTGCATTTTTTTTTTGATTCTGCTCGGAGGATTAAACTTGACCGAACCTCATTAAATTTTTATCTTATTTGTATTCTCTATTTGCTTTGTGTGCTAGTTAATCCATCACCACCTTTTCACAACAATAAAAAAAACCTGTTGTCATGTCCTTCAAACGTAACCAATATTATTTTCCTATATTTAATTAGCCATAGGCTTCAAAGCAATGATGAACCTGTTGGCATTTTCTATTAAGGAATGAGAATGCAAAGAAAAAATAAAGAATTTACTGCATTCATCTTTCTAGAATTGATTGTGGAGATGAGAATGCAAAGTAAAAATTTACCACATTCATTCTCCAGAATTTATTCTGCCAAACATTCAAAGTACCATTTCATTCTTTGAATTGTTTGTGAGAATTATAACGTATGGCTTAATAGAAAAAGAAAAAAGAAAATGGTTTCAGCCATTATGTTTTTAATTGATGAGTTATTTCATTTCCTATCATAACGTTCTATTTCCTACACATATATATTTAGATGTCTTTTCTTTATGAAAAAACACACACATATACAGAAAGAAATATTATCTCCTTAATTGGCTTTCTTTCTAGAATATTTTATTTTTTGTAGACTTTCTTTCTTTGTGAATTTCTAGGCAATTGTATTTGTGCAATTTCAATTTTTCAGCCACGAGTGCACGTGTTTGGAAGAGCGGTGGAACCTTAGGGAGTGAGCGGCCTTAACGATTTGTACCGGAGTCGGGTCGAAATCGCTTTCTAGGCAGTGACTTGCCACGACACAGTATTTGTATTAAGTTGTTTACCTTTGTATTAATTCTTGTTCTACATTAATATTGTAGTATTTTTTTTCCTACAAGTTGAAAGCGATTTTCGAATACAATATTGATCAATGGCTATTTCCTTGAATAAAACTTTTCCTGATTTGTCAAAACTTGAGCCTTTGGATAAAAATAATTTTATATGTTGGTCACAAAAACTTCTAATTTTCTTTGAACAATTAGAAGTTGATTATGTTTTGTTTAACGAACCTCCTGCTGATGATTCTAACACTACTACTGGTAGCACTATTGTGATTATTGATGATGCTAGTAAAAAGAAGTTCGAAAAGGATAACAAAACTGTTAGAGGACATTTGCTAAATCATATGACTACTTCTTTGTTTGATTTATTTGTAACTTATAAATTTGCAAAGGAAATATGGGACAATTTGAAAAAGAAATATGGTGCTGATGATGCAGGAAAGAAAAAATATGTTGCCGAACAGTGAATTAAGCTCCAGATGGTTGACGATAAGCCAAGCATGGAACAAGTTCACAAATATGAGAACTTGACTGTTGATGTTCTCAATGAGGAAATGAAGATGTGCAAGATTTTTCAGGCCAATGTTCTACTTGAAAAATTCCCACCATCTTGGAATGATTACAGAAATCAATTGAAGCATAAGAAAAAGAGTTTGACTCTCCAAGAACTAATCAGTCACATAAGGACTGAAGAGGCAAACCGTCTCAAAAATAAGATGGAAACTCTTTCTCTTAATTCTTCGAAGCTAACCTTGTAGAATCTTCAGGTACTGTTATAACAGATAAGTTCAAAGGAAAATAGAAGAAAGTTTCGAAAAAGGGACATGGAAAGAAGAAAAATCTCTTCAACAAGACGGAGAATAAAATTAAAAAATCGAAGGGACCTTGTTTTGTCTGTGGGAAACTTGATCACAAAGCTGCACAGTGCTATCAATGACATGGGCAAAGCTCGAAGCAAGAAGGAGAAGGTGATGTCCAAGCTCATCTTACTGAGGGTAATGAAGTGATTGTTGCTGTAGTAGTAGAGGCGAACCTGGTGGCTAACAAGACTGACTGGGTATTGGACACAAGCGCTTCAAGGCATTTTTGTGCCAACAAGGAGTTGTTCCATGACTTTAAGGAGTCTACTGATGGCGAGTGTGTCTACATGGGTAACTCCACTACTGCTGGAGCTATGGGTAAAGGAAATTTTTTACTTAAATTAACTTATGGAAAAACTTTAGCCTTGAACAATGTTCTGTACGTTCCCTCCCTCTGTAGAAATTAGTTTCTAGAGCACTTCTCAACAAAGCATGCCTTAAACTTGTTTTTGAAGCTGATAAAATAATTATTTCTCGTAGAGGAGACTTTGTTGGGAAGAGATATCTTAGTGAGGGCTTATTTGTACTGAACATTGCTCAAGAAATTGTCAACAATGCAAGTAATTCTAATTTTGCTTATATTGCTGAGTCTGTTAATTTGTGGCATGGTAGACTAGGTCATGTTAATCTTTCTTCTATTAAAAGACTTAGAAAAATGGAATTAATCTCTGTGATAAAAAGTGATGATTTTTATAAGTGTCCTATTTGTGTAGAAGCAAAACACGCCAAGAAACCTTTCAAATCTGTTACAAATAGAAAGACCGAATTGCTTGAACTAGTACATTTAGACTTAGCAGTTTTTCATGTAAAAAGTTAGAACGAAGAAGACAATAATTGATTAACTATGTCAATAGAATTGCTAACGAATGCAAATTAATTACTTTAAAATCAGATCTTGACCCTAACATTTTGATTACCTATATATCATCAAAAACTATTTCAAATTCTGAATCAATGTTTCACTTATAATCATAAATCAAATCTTTATTTATTTGGTTTATGTCAATAACATATTAAAAATATAATTAATGGAATTATTTCAAAATATTGGAATAAAATGATTTATTCTTTAATATTTTACCAAC
>JACEIK010000928.1:155393-166933 GCA_018107945.1 Datura stramonium
ATAACGTGAAATATACATACAATGCATGCATTTAAGTGCTCATGTAAAAATGAATGATTTTTTTATTTTTCAATCAAACACTGATTCTACACGCTTTTGTTCAATAAAGCAAGTATTAAAACAAACTAAAGGAAGAACAACTTGGTTGGATCAAAGTCTTAAATATGATCATTTATTAATTTATAATTTATAATTTTCTTTCTAATTTCTATATTATTACACAAACACATCTTTTAAATATTATTTATGTTATTTTTAAAAATATATTCTTATTAATATGAGGGACACGCACAAGATGTGTACACTAAGACTATTTGAAAGAAAATATAGTAAGAAGCCACGCTAAAAATAAAGTAAAAGAGAATAGTGGCAACACCATATAATATAATGGTCGAGAAAAAGGAAACAACTTGCAATAATAGAATCAAACAATAAGATTAAGTACTAATAAAATAACGGAAACTAGACTATGCTGACTACCTACTAACCTTTTGCCCTGATCCTCTACTCCAAATTCTCTGATATAAGGTACATGTCCTTCTTAGTAAGATGCAGGTGCGTTATGTCTTGTCTAATCACGTCTCTCTGATACTTCTTCGGTCTACCTCTAACTTTCCTTATACCCGTCATAGCTAATCTTTCACACCTCCTCACTAGATGCATCTATACATCTCTTCTTCTTAAGTGTGAGCCATCTCAATCTCATCTCTTTCATCTTGTCTATCACGCTTTCACTCCCAGCCTATTTCAAATATCTTCTTTCCTAATCCTATCTCTCCTAATATGCCCACATATCCATCTCAACATCCTCATTTTCACTACTTTCATCTTCTGAACATGCAAGTACTTGACCGACCAACATGTCATCTCATACAACATAATTGATCTGACAACCACTTTATAAAACTTACCTTTAAGTCTTGATGGCACATTCTTATCGCACAAGACACTGAATACAAACCTCCATTTCATCCATCCCGTACCAATACAATGTGTAATATCATTGTCAATCTCTCTACGTTCTTGTATTATAGATCCAAAATACTTAAAATTCTCTTTCTTAAGGATGACTTGTGTGTCAATGCTTACTTCCACATCCGCATGTGTGTTATATCATCTTTGTTCCTCCACCTGTACTTTTTGGACTCCAAGGTCTACCTCCAACCTATCATTAACTTCATCGCATGTCTCATCAATCAATAATATATCATCTGCAAATAACATACATCATGCTCCTCTTGGGTACATTGCATCAATTCATCCATCCTCAAAACAAATAATTATTTAAATATAAGTAATACGAAAAGAGTAACGGTCGGTCCGTTGAGATGATGATTAAATTACCAATCTAACCCTATAAGAGTCCACAATTTTGAAAATAGAACTTTTGTTACATTTTGTACAATCACACAAGCAGTGTTCGCCCTTAAAACTTTCTCTTTCCTTCCCCGCTATCGTCAAATGGAACGTGAATGTGAGATGCCAATAGAATGATCGGCTTGACAGAGGTTAGGGTGTTATATATAAGAGCTTATTCTTCAAAAAATTAAATATTTGTGCTTCTTGATGCGGATTCATGAAAATAACTAAGTTCCGTTGCTATTTCGTAATTTCGAGTCACGGTACAGGATATTTGCAAAAGAATGGGGCAAATTCCTTCTCTCACTTTCCCTTCCCAATCTAAACATTCAAGTAATTATGAGAAAATGACAAAAAATGATTTAAAATAGTCCCTTAAATATTATTTGAGCAGTTTCTGATTGTATTATCAAAAGTGAGCACTTTTAATCTCCTTCAAATATTTATCAAATTCTAATTATTGAATTTATTAAACTATGTGAAAATAGAAAAATATTAATGCGAGCTCATATTTGGAAGTATAATTTTGGTAATTTATGTTATTTACGATCTATTTTAAGGGTTTGATGCAACTTTTTGGGATGTGATTTCTGTAATTTTTGGTCAATGGTATTTATTTTCTATGTTGTGGTTTTTTGAAATTTTGGTGAAAACTTTTGGTATTTCTAACTACAACAATAATTTCAGTGTATCCCAATTCCTACAAATAGGGTTTGGGGAGGATAATGCATACGCAAATCTTACTCCTATCTTGAGAAGGTAGATATGTTATTTCCGATAGGATTCTCCGTAACAAAACAAATGAAAAAGATGACAGTAAGAACAAGCAGGAACAACAACAATAAATACAATAATCGAGGCTAATGAATCAATGAATAGAAATAGAAATGTAGATCACAATTACGAGGGTTACAAAATGATCTACGAACTGTATCTTTAATTCACAATTCGTACTTGTCGTTGTAGATGAAACTTCAGAGGGTTGTTTTCTCGAGTCCAACATACGAAATGATTCATGGACCACAATCGGAACTACGGTCTATTATAGTGTTCTTGTACTGTAAGTCAGACATTTTTCATTGCATTTATATGTAGCTTCCACCCGATTTCCATACTCATTTTCTTCACTTCCAACTTGTGGAACCAATCTTCCTCCGGCCTTTTAGACTCAGGTAAGTCCTCTATCAAGCTATTTTTTTGGAGAGATTCTTACATGCAAGCTTAGATTACTTAAATTCTAGCTTTTCTTCTCGTAGGATTTCAAGAAAAAACAATTTCTAGCTCAAGAAAACTTGGAAGCCCTTTTCCCCAAGCTTGACTAGTGTGTTCTTCTCTTGCTCTAAGAACAAGTAAGGTACGTAATGGCATAATCCTTCTCTTCGGGTCAAACAAAATCTTAAGTTTCTTTGTCTATTGTTGACTCAAGATTATGGTAGCCATAGTGTTAGATCTACCCTTGTAAATATCAATTCTAAGTGAAATGTTGTAACCCATTCTACTGTTATGACTTAAAAATCTTACTTCATATGAAAACCCTTATTCTTATGCTATTAGTCCTTTGGAGTTCATGATATTGTAGTATTATTTACTTGTCAAATTTATATTATTCTTGTTATGTTAAATAGTTGAAACTTATATTTTCTATCAATAATTCGTATAAAATGAAATCCTATCTTTTGCTAAAGTTTAGTGTCTTTGTTTGAGCCTTCCTAAAAGATAGTTATGAAATCCTAGTTGTTCTCAATTGCTAAATCTTATTCAAGCTTATTAGAGCCTACGCCAAAAGTTGATTAACATTTTCTTGTAAATAAGAAATTTATGAGTTCTTACCTAAGTGGGTAGTGAGTCTTGGTCAAGTTTGAGAGTCTCTCAATCCACGAGTTTTGGTAAATATTTTCATGGGTTAGCATTATGCATTTTTATCATCGGACCTAGTTTTGGATGGGCAGATTATTGGCCTCATATAGTTTCGATTATTATGTTATTACCACTGAATCTTGTTTCGGTTGGCAGATTATCACCGGTTGGGTAGTTTATCATTGAACTTGGCTGATAGGCAGTGCATATACATGTGAGCATATTTATAGTTGAGTTGCATATGATTGTCAGTTAGGTCTCAATTGAGATAAGTTATTTGCCTTAATGACACTCAATGTTCAAGTTATATCTCTCTTTCTCCTCTATTGCAGTTGTTATCATGTTTATTGTTTTAGTCTTACTTACTAGTACATATTATTCGTATTGATGTCCTTTTGCCTGTGGACGCCACGTTCATGCTCCAGGAGCATATAGAGGCCCAGATCGGCATCTATAGTAGGAGTCAGCCAGTCTCCACTTTTGGTTGGCATGCTCCCTTCTTTCTGGAGCCGTTGGGTTAGCTGTTGGTTTTGCATTTCCTTAATTTTTGGGGATATATTCCGACCATCAGTTACTAGTACTCTAAAAGGCTTTATGGACATGTTGTCTTGTGGATTGTATCTTTGTTTTTGTATGTGGTCTTATCGGCCTTTGTTTATTTTCAGTTGTTGCCTAGTCGGCATTATTGCTTCCCTTTGTTAGCTTAGCAGCAGCCTTGCAACCTTACTCTATTCTTCTGTATTGTTTACGTGATCTTGCCGATTTAGAGTTTTCTGTGGTTTAATAATATTGTGTGGTGGCCATGTGGGAAAAGCAACAAAGTTACATAGCTCAGTCCAGTGAGACATCGAATGTTACACCTACTCCTATTTGGGGCGTGACAAAGACAGTGTTTGGTTTAGCTTAAAAGTTGGTCAAACCAGCTTTTAAGCTCTTTTTAATTTCTTGAAGTGTTTGGTAATATCAAAAAGTGCTTAAGAAAAGTTTGAAAGTGCTTTAAAAAAGCCAAAAGCTTTTTTATTTTTTAGCTTATAAGTCAGTTAAGTTTGACCAAGTTATTTACTCTTTATCCCCATAATTTTTTTCTAACTACAATAATACCCTCATTATCATAAAACCCTAGAACTCTCTTCTCTTCTTTTCATTTTCTCCCAGCCATTGTCTCTTTCCTTTCCTCATCTCGTTCATTTTTTTAATCGTCTTTTTCATGATTTTTCTTCTTTTTGTAGCGTTTTTTTTTGCATGTTAGGAAAAAATAAATTAAAAATCTGAAGAAAAAAAAAGAGAAAATAATTGAGGTAGTATTAATTCATTTAAATTATTATATTCGGTTTTATAAATAAGAAATAGAACTATATTCCTAATAAAAACTAAAGGAAATATTAACAGCTTTAAGGGTATTTCAGTTATTTTAATTCAAAAAAGTGTTTAACAACCCTTATATACCAAACACATCAGTAACTTTTTTTCAGTTTCAACACTTTTATCCAAACACATAATTACTTATTTATAAAATAAATTTCATCATTTAAAAAATACTTCAAGCACTTATATCTAAAAGTCATTTTTTTTTCCGGCTAATCCAAACATGCTCTAAACTTTAAACTTTCTGCCAAGAGGGATATATTTTTGTCATTTTGTCTTCTAAGTTCTAGCCATTTTAAGGGACAAAACTCAAAAGGATTTGTCTTTTATTCATTGGATAAAGAATCATAAGGCAGAGGCGCAGAGCCTTTTTTCCATTTTCATCTTCATTCATCACTGGCATTTTCCGGCGAAGCATTTTCAATTGATAAAAAATGGCAAACAGAGAAGGTGAAGTAGTGTGTGTTACTGGAGGCAGCGGCTTCATTGGTTCATGGCTGGTCCGTTCCCTCCTTGAGCGTGGCTACACTGTTCACGCTACCGTTAAAGATCTCAGTCAGTCACCTCCTCTTCCTCTTCCATTTCCTTCATCAATTTCTGCTTCTGAGAAAAAAAATTCCTAATTTTGTCTCTCTTTTTTTTTCCATTTAATCTTATCGGTTTAGATGATGAGAAAGAAACGAAGCATTTACTTGCCTTAGAAGGGGCTGAATCCCGTCTTCGTCTTTACCAAATTGATCTGCTTAACTACGATTCAATTGTTCCGGCGATTACTGGTTCTGTCGGCGTTTTTCACCTTGCTTCCCCTTGCATTGTCGATGAAGTTAAAGATCCTGAGGTGGGTTTTGGAACCCACTCTAATTTTTTTGCTACTATTGCTCATAGGCGGAGCCTGAATTTGAACTTTATTGGTACCCATTGGCTCCAAATTCTAGGATAACGATGTCAGAGTTAGTAATTTGGGTTCTAAATTTTAATTTTTGTACAGATTTAGTAATCTTTTTAAATCCAAATACAGGGTTTAAACTAAAGCTACTGCTATTGCTCATTTACTTGTTCTTCATATTGATTTAGAGTGTTGGTATTAATTTGCTATTTTGTCTGTTATCTACATGGGGTTGTGGTTGGGTGAATTATAGAATGATCTTCTGTCGCCAGCAATCAAAGGCACTAGTAATGTTCTTACAGCGTCAAAGGAGCTCGGAATTAAGCGTGTGGTGGTGACTTCATCTGTATCCGCCATCATCCCAAGTCCTAATTGGCCAGCTGATCGTATCAAGAATGAGGATTGCTGGACTGATATTGAATACTGCAAACAGAATGGGGTACATTACCTTTCTCCTATCTTCTTTATCAAAATTATAGCTTTCCCTTATCCTGTTTCCATTTTTTCCTGTTCTGTTTGGGATTGGTTTTCCCTTGCCTTTGTATCTTAATGTTCCTTATAAGTTATTTGTCTTTACGTTTCAGTGAGAAAAAATAAGACAAGGAGGGAAGAATCGAGTGAAACTGAACGTAGAGATGCTAAAATTGGAAAGAATCAACTTGACTAATCCTAAATGATACTACTCCCTCCATTTCAAAATAAGTGATGTTTTAGCTTAGGCACACCCCTTAAGAAACTACTCACTTGTAGAAAGTAAAATACATTTTACTAACTTATTCAAGACTTGATTATATAAAATACCACTTATTTTGAAACGGAGGGAGTAATATTTTACAATATTCTTAACAGCTTCTGTAGCTTTGGATTAGGAAATGGTATGATTTTATGATTGGTTTGGTTATTATTTTGGTTTTCATATAACCTAATGTGATTCTAGACTTAGTTTTGAAAGAATAGATTTTGTGACCATGGTGAAACACAAGTCCAGTGTCGTGTTATCATATTTGGGGGCACCGTGGCATTAGTCCAAAGTTTCTAGTGTGTAATTTACTGCCTCCACCAACTTCTAAAATCGTAAATTATCTCCAATTGAAGGGAGAAAGAAAAGATAGAAGATCAGCTCCATTAGCCACCCCTCTTATCACAAGTTCTTTTTTCTCTTATTCTTTTTAAGATTGTATTGAAATGAAATGGACCAAATATCCTAGTATTTAGCTTGGTATGAGGTGTAGTTGACTGATTAATTGATTTTGTAATGAAGAAAAGGAGTTTTCCTTGGTTTTATTCACTTGTATCCTTGGTTTTCATTCACTTGTATTTTGGAGTATATTATGTGTTTGGGTGTGAAATTGAGCCCATGCTTGTTCAATCGTACTTAGATTTTAGCACTTCCGAGGTTTTGGTTCAAAAGTGAAGACGCAACTCAGAATATGTGGTTAGGACACATGTGACAAGCTCAAATCATGTTGCTTACAAGAAGTCTGATAATTAAGTGAGGTAGAGAGGAGAGGCAGGTCCATACTTTCTCGAGTTGCGAACTCGTGGGTCAACTGGGTTTGGCTGGTTAACACACAGGAAATTTCTAGGCTTTAACTAGAATTTGTATTCTGAGATTTGAGTTTCATATTTTACTTCTATGAATGCCAATGCTATCATACATAGTGTCTCCATCCATGTATTGAAGTTGCTTAAAGTTTAATGAGGTTATGTTTAGTTTACTTGAGTGAAAAGAAAATAACGAGAATTCAAATTAGAGAAGTTAGGTTGTTTCACGAATATCAAGTCATTGTTGAAATATGCCATAACTTTGATTAAGCTACCTGATAGGAACTATAAGAGGCTTTGTGTGCTGCAAATAAGAGAATTCCTTAAACCTTAAAGCATCTTGGATTAAAATGAGATTCTACTCTTGAGAATATTCAAAGGCTAGGATGATGTCGTGGATTGTCAAAGATGTGAAACTTGGGTGGTAGTTTAGAAAGAAGAGAAAAAGAGTATGGGAAGTGGCTCCTTTAGTGCTCATATGGACAACATGGAGGAGTGGAACTGAAGTGCTTTTGAAGAGTGAAAATAACCTTGTAAAAATTAGTGGAACTTTATGGTTCCTTTGCACTTTGAAGCATATGATGTTTCAATTAGTGTCTATGACACTATGCTTTTTGCGGAGAATAATATTTTGTGTAAAATTATCTTCTCTGGTTTATGTCTTGTATGTGGGATTTCTTCTTTGAATCAATGAACTATTAGCTTCATAAAAAGAAAATATAGCTATGCATACCGTTGATTAACCTGCTTAAACCCTTTATTCTTTTGACTTAACTAGAAAACTAACAAAGTAGACACAACAGCATCATGGAAGCCATTAAAGATGAAGAAAAAGTGATCTTTGTATCCCTTTGGTTAATATCTTTTTTGGTACTAATTAAATTAACTATGTCTCTTAATTCTTAAGCAGCAAGTTAGGCTAAAATATCAAAAAGAAAATAGAAGCAAAAACTTGACTAAATCTGGACTTGCTTGGCTTTTGCCTGGACAACACGCATTTCGTGAAAAAGATTAGGCTATTCCCTTCTTTTGATTTATGCTGAATTTACTTGTACGTTTAGCATTTCTAATCAGCTCCCTTTGAATGTGATGTGCACTGGTTCCTTAAATGACATTGATGTCAATCTTATTATGGTTTAGGTATGGTATCCTTTGTCAAAAACACTTGCTGAAAAAGATGCTTGGGAATTTGCCAAGGAAAAAGATTTGGATATTGTTGTGGTGAATCCAGGAACTGTAATGGGACCTATTCTCCCACCAACCCTTAATGCCAGCATGCAAATGATTCTTCGTCTTCTTCAAGGTAACATTGAGTAATGAGCTCTATTTTCCTCGTGTCTGCAAGGAGAGCTTTAGGATGGGGGTAGATTGTTTTTCTTCGGTTCAATTTGAGTTCTTATTAAAATCAGCAGTTAGAGTTATATTGCCACCTCGTGGTCTCTGCTGAAGCTTTTCTCTCAGAATCATATTTTATAAAGCTCTTTAATTATCTTTTCATGGATATTTAGTTACGGAACTTTGTCGCTGGTCCTCCTCAACGTGCCTTGTCACTTTGTTTATCCTCAGGCTGCACCGATACATATCAAGATTTCTTTATGGGATTAGTCCATGTCAAGGATGTCGCATTAGCTCATATTCTTGTTTATGAAAACAAATCTGCAAAAGGAAGGCACATGTGTGTTGAAGCCATAACTCATTATGGTGACTTTGCGGCTAAGGTTGCGGAGCTTTACCCTGAGTATAATATTCCTAGGTAATGCTCTTTTAATCTGACCTTTTGCCTAGTAAACTTGAGGACTGAATATTTTGTATTATCCTTATCCCTCTTCATTATCTGGCTGCCTCCACCCTCCACAAAAAGAAATTTCTAAAAACCCTTTAGTAAGTAGTGCCTTTTATTTCAAACGATTGATCTAATTGCTTAATAACTGAACGACTTTCTGAATCTATTTCTTCTTGCCCCACTCCACGTGTATGTTTCTTTGGCGTCATAAAGTAAATGTACAGACTATACAGAATCTCTTCTCATCAAGTCTATTGTTAACTGGGGATTTCCCTCAAATGAACTTCCATCTTCTTGAAGCCACTTGATCTTATTAGAGTTTGAATACAATCTCCATGACTTGCATAACTTGCTCTTACTACTTACTGATAGTTTTCCTCTCTTTTTCCCCTTAAAATTACAAGCTTCTTAAGTGATTTCTTCAGTATCTGATCTTCTTATTCCTGCTTCGTCTTTTCACATTATTATTAATATTTGACGACTCAAACTATTGGAGATACCCTTTGATCAATTTGAGTTTCTAGTTAAAAGTATAGTATTAGTTATTTTCTCTGTTGTGTTTTGCTCGTCTGGATTAGGTTGCCAAAAGATACTCAACCTGGACTATTAAGGGCCAAGGATGGAGCTAAGAAGTTGATGGATTTGGGACTGCAATTTATTGAGATGGAGCAAATAATTAGGGACTCTGTTGAGAGTTTGAAGATCAAGGGATTTATTTCTTAAAAAAATGTCCATAGCTGTTGCTGTATCGATCTCGAACTACAGTGGTGAAGCTTTTACATGTTGATCAACTTGAACTAGTTGTAAGTAAATGGAACCTAGATAAAACTGTTTGCAGATTTACTCATTTTGCAGTTCTGGAACAAATAAAGTAAGTTGAGATCTTGATTTCTTGAGCCGAGGGTCTATCGGAATCAATTTCTCCACCTCTAAGGTAGGGGTGAGGTTTGCGTACACGCTACCCTCCCCAGACCCAACTACATACACTGGTTATGTTGTTGTTGTTTGTAAGTTAAGATCTTGAAATACAAATGCAGACAATGGATGGAATTATGCAATCTATGAAGACAATAGAGTTGTAAATTAGGTGTTATTATCTCTTTTATCTTTTGTCACCTCTTTAGCAACTTTCAAAAGATCGACTTCCAATTCTAAAATTGTTTATACTCTTTTGAGTAAATATTTATCTGTTATTCGATACTTACACCGAATCAATTAATATAAGATATGCTATTTATACACATTTTATCACTTAACTATGATTAATCTGTTTAAGCGATACGCGTTCTCACTTTAGTTTCTAATTGTTAATATTATATTAAATCACTTTCTCATATGATTACTAAGCTTTATACACAATAACAATAAAATAACAAAAATATGATCTCACTGTGAAATTAACTCTTCAATAACAGTGTTGTCATTGATTGCTGGGCTAGCTTTTAGGAGTTTCACATTTGACTCGTACTTTTTTGATTAGTTTTTCATTTGGGGTTTAGTATTCGTATTAAAATCCTGATTAATTCGCATTTACGCTATGTAAAACTTATTTAAGGGGAAAGTTCTACCTAACAGGATTTGTTTGTCATATTAAGGGCTCAAATTCAATATCTTTAACTAATGACAGAAGGACCGTATTCATCCTGCCACAATCATTATTGATATATTTTAACTCATACTAAGATGAGTACATTCAGTTGTAATCCAAGGTACAATCTTATTATTAGCAAATTTACCCTAATTTTGAAGGTTGAGATTTGCATTCTATCAATTCTAATGGCTCCTCTAATATGTTTAGAAAGTGGGTCTGCAACCTCATTTTCCTTTCTTGTAATGTAATAGTGTGTAACATTGATGCCTTCGGGGGTCGATTCAGGATGGAGAAGTCCTCCAGGAATATATACCATATTTGTTTAATTTATCTCTTACAACTTGGATCCCATGAGGCGGATCTTGAAAAGTTTTAACATAAGTAAGAAGAATTCGCAGATTTTTTCAGACGTAGAGCGCGCAGGACTCCTCAATTCTTCATGATACCATCATAGTATATTCATATATTATCATGATATCACCGAGAAATAAGTAGTATTTTATGAATACACTCTTTAATCATGCATGATACCATCACAGTATATTCATGTACTGGCATGACATACTTAATGATACCATCATAATATGTTCATATACTGCCATGGTATATTTCATGATACTAGCTTTCGAACACGTGCTTTGCACGTGTATCCCGTTCTCTTTATAGACTTTTGAGAAGTTAAATTTTAGGGAGAGAGAAATATCTTTTAGAAGTATTACTTTCTACTCGAAATTCTCAAACAAGATAGGATCACTTCTAGTGGGACTAAACTCTATGGACTTGATGGATGTGCTTTTCTTTCAAAAGGCAACAAAGAAAAAGAAAGGAATGTGTGGCAAATAATGAATCGACAAAGGTATGGAGTTTAACTAAGATAATATTTCAAAAAAATAATATTTAAATGTGGATATGATCAGTATTGCCGGCATTGCAAATGCTTCACATTTTAAAATTTCTTCCTTATCTTAAGGAACTGCAACTTTTGGCTTTTTACCCTCACATACGTATCAAAAAGTTTTTGAATAGAAGTTGTATTTTATAAAAAAAATGTATGTCTTTTTTTAGAGTGATAGTAGATCATCTTTTATTTCTAATGCGCACTTGTAAAGAAGTAATAGTTATTTTTAATAGTTATTTATGGCCGAAAATTTAAT
>JACEIK010000928.1:180228-218523 GCA_018107945.1 Datura stramonium
ACTGTAAACACATCTCAAAAGGAGATAAATGAGTTCTAAATTTTTGAAGGGTTTTGTCTGATTCTGCTAATGAAAAGAGAGACAAGGAGTTAGTTTACGTGTTTCTAACTGAAAACTCATTTGTAGATATTAGATGCATTATTTGTACATTTTTGGGATAAAATATGTGATTAATCAACTATAAGAGAGCCATTAAACAGATGGATGTTCTGTATGGAACAAAGAGTTGAAGAAAATAGGGAGAGTCATTTCAGCATGTGTTTTATGGACAATTTGGAAAGAAAGGAACCAGAGATGTTTAGAACAGAAGGCATCATAAATACATGTTCTAAATTGTAGATGCTTATGTAATTTATAGGCAGGCATCTTTTTTCTTATGCTTATGAATACATGAACCAGTGACGCTTATGTTGTTAGTAGAAGGCAGGCTCCTTTTTCTTTAGTAGTAGTATTTGAAAGATAGTTTGCACTTTAAATCTGGGTGTTTAAGTGAAACAGACTCCAGTTTTGTTCTGTCGAGATGGTTTGTTGTTAAGAAGTTGCTGACCAAAAAAAGTACATGATAACCAACCATTAAAAAGAGAAAAAAAGTATATGATAATAGTTTGATCTTGAAGGGCCAAAATGAAGTGTATTCGAATAAACAACAACAGCTATGCCTCAATTACAAACAAGTATATCCAAATAAAACAGACTTCAATTTCATTGTACTGATTTGTCTTGGTGCAGCTTTTGTACGAATTGTGGTTGATGCTTTAAAGAAATGAAAATTTCTCTATGCTAGTTTTTGCTTTTGGAGTTGTCTGGAGGATGAGTAGTGTAGCCCTTTCCTTTACCTGGTTCTTGATGGTTCAGGATTACTACTACTCACATGATTTAATCCATAAGTCTGTCATTACAATTTCATCTCTCTGAGTAGATTTTTGTTGTGGCCAATTGAAGGCTTTACTGAAGGAGAATGTTCTGCATTATAATACAGATGTTTGTAATATTGTTCTGCTTCACTTCTTTGTTATTGTTAGGCGGGAAATGTACTCACTATCTAACTTTTTGTTTTGACAGTTAAATGCTGATAAGAGTCCTTTTCAAAGAACATTTGTAAACCAGGTATACACTAATAGTGAATACGACATCTTTGTCTTGAGGATTCTAGATGTGGTTACCTCACTGGAATTCTTTCCATCATTACCTTAATTTGTTGAATTGTTAATCACTATTAGCCTGTATTTTTGACAAATCATAATCATTATTAACTTTTTCTGGGACTGTCCCTTGAGAGTTGGTGGAAGTCCATCGCTTTAGTCAAGATAAGAAGTAATTTTTTCCAATTTCAGCTTGTAATGGTAATGTGAAGTTACTTGAGGACTAAGCTTATAGTAATGGTACCTGTTGAAGTGTGTGACCATCTCTTGTAAAAGCTTAAACTATTAGAAAGGAGTACACTTTTAATTACTTAATTATATCATATCTAAGCACGCTGTTCACTTGCTGGCCTGATTCCTTTTTATGGGTCTTGCACGTGTAAATTTTTCCCTTTTTATTGATGGGTAGTAGTGAGATATGAATTGAGGAACTCTGCCTACTCTGATACCATCTTGAAATATGTAACCATCTCATTAAAACTTAAGCTATTAGAGAGCACACTAAAAGAATTGACTCATCCAAAAAGAAAAACCCTGAAACCATGAGCTTTTTCATACCTATGTAAGCTAAATCTATTTGTAAGTAAGGGGCAGGGTGAGAATAAAAAGAAAAAAAAATCGACAGGGGGATGTTGTGTCTCAAAAGTACCATACAGTGATGTTGAGGTTATACATAGGAATTGGAAGTGTTTGAAGTAAATAGCTTTTCTTCTATTCTTAATCTTCTGATTGGTCTGATTTTAAAGATAGCATTCCATATATTCCTAGGTTGATGCTAGTGTGGTGATTGATAATTCATATTTTAAAGCAACCTTAGTTTTTTTTTTCCTTTTGAAATTGGTGACAGCGTATTCATCCGCATAAAATTTTATTCCAGATCTAAATTTACAAAAGAAGGTCAGTTAGTCCTACTGTCCTTTCCTACTTACAAGGACTCCAAAAACTGTAAAATAGACTCTAATTCTATTACAAAAGATTCTTTACACCAGAAATGAAGAGACAAAATACATTGAAGTTGTGTTTGTCTTCAAAACATCTTAGCATTTCTCTCTTCACAGTCCACCATATGCAAGCTGGGATAGCCTTCCACCATTTTTTGTTACTTACATTCTTCCATTCATTGTTCCAGCACCTTAGCAGATCCAAAGTGCTTCTAGTCATAACCCATTTCACTTTCCTTGGGGTCAGGAACAGTTGCCACAATTGGTCAGCCCTTTTACAATGCAAAAATAAGTGGCTATTATCTTCCTGAGTTCCCTTGCATAGAAAACACCTGGAATTCATTTGCAAGCCTCTTCTTTGTAGAGCCTCATGTATGAGACATGCTTTATTTGCAACAAGCCAGGCTAAACATGCCACTTTAAAAGGGGTTACGAATTTCCAGATCTGTTCGAGGCCACCCTTCTTGGCAATCTCCTCTGTTGCATATCCATCAGTAAGCCCCTTTGACTTTGAATCTCAACTTGCTATCACCTTTCCATATGAGTGAATCTGACTCCCCATAGTTGTTCCTTTAAAAGTTTCTATACATTTTGTAAGCTCTGCAACCATGTCAATCTCCCAATCATTTTAAAGCAACCTTAGTTACATGAAACATCTGATTGCTAAACACCCTAGGTGTTTTCATCTTTTTAAGTGCATGCTAAAATATAGACCGAAACTTACCTTGATTCCTCAAGTTCGAAGACATATTTGTCCCCATCTCTGCTTCCAACTTCAACATCTCGGGCTAAAATGCAAACTAGCATAAGGATAAGAGCAACTACATTGATCTCTCCTCTTGTTTTACTCTATTCTCCCATCTTTTGTCTATTATATCCTTTTTAATTTTATTTTCTATTTTATTTTTCAGGAAACTCTTTCTTTTTCAAAATTTTAAATTTATGCTTTAAATTTTTTATAAAAATATTTTATTGACCAGTTAACGATTATCTTGAACAATTTCTAGTGGGAATACTATCAGTTGTTTGCACTTAGTTCAAGGGGTTTCTGCTAATTGACTTGCCTTACTGATGTACTTATTGGAATGATTACCAAGTTGCCAAAGAAACATGATACATCTATGTTTCTGTTGGCAAAGAGGAGGTCAATAACTTGGACTCAACATGTAGCATTTAATTTTGTTAAATTATGTATGTAGTATTGAAACTACTACTCTTTTTTTATAAACAAAGAACTTCGTTACTAAACAACAAGTTGGCATCAAAAGCATATGAACAATTTGATGGTCAGTGGTTTAATTTATACTTTTGTTGTGATTGTGGATGATCTTTCATAGGTAAAAAGATGTGCAGAGATGTCAAGAAAACTACGATTTTTCAAAGATCAGATACAAAAAGCTGGGCTGCTGCCTTCACCACGTCCTGCTTCACAACCTGATATTGAACTTGAAGAACTGGAGGTGTCTTTATAATGTTCTTCTTCTTGCTGACAAATGAATGTCCTACTTTATTGTTCAAATTGGGTTTATGCTTTTTTTCCCCCTTTTTCCTGCTTTAAGTAAAAGCTCATGCAGACCTATTCTGAATTTCAGATACAACTTGCAGAGCATGAACACGAGTTGATTGAAATGAATGCTAATAGCGAGAAGCTAAGGCAATCATACAATGAGCTTCTTGAGTTTAAGTTGGTATTGCAGAAGGTACAGTTTAACTTCTTTTTCTTACTATGCCATTAATGACTGTTGATAATGAGCACTGATTCACATTTGAGAAATTGGTCCATGCCAGACTAGTACTGGTGTCTCGCTATTTCGTCAATATGTTTACGTCTGTCATGCATTTGTTTCTTATGTGTATATGCGCATGGTGTTGGATTGCATTAATATCCATCTATTATGTTTCTTATGTTCTTCCACTAAACCATTTTAGTCATGATTATTGCGTAATGCTTTTACAGTTAAAAAAATCATTTATGTATCAACCGTTACTTGGTTTTCTTGGATGTGAACATAAAGATATCGGATAAATTGAAGGTATACTAAAGACATGAAAACTACCTTGGAACACTCAAAGGGAGAATTTATGAGTGTGTTCTTATGTTATTCTACCATAGTGGATATCTTTTATTTTGGAGTGCTTTATCTCTGATCAATACATTTATGCGCTAAGCTTTTAATGGCTTCTCAGATGACAGGGTTAGTTGAGAAATTGATTTCTTAGTAGTTGATCTGTTGTTATTAATCTGACGTGGTGCTTGCCAACTATTAATTCCTCCAAGCATTTGAGACTTCAAACTAACTCAATGATCTCTATAGACAAATTGTTCTAGTAAATTGTACCTATTGGACCAAAGTCATCCTTTTTCTTTTGGTCAAGAAATATTTTCCATTTCAGAGCTATTTTTCTCATTTCTGCTAACTATAACTCTGCAAACTTTAGGCTAGTGACTTCCTTGTCTCCAGTAGAAGTCATACAACAGCCCAGGAGACAGAATTAAGTGAAAACGTGTACTCCAGTGATAACTATTCAGATACAGCATCGTTACTGGAGCAGGTAATTTATTCTTCTTGCTATTAGACTGATCCTGTGCATGATAAATATTGTTTGTATCTGCCGCGCATCTGAGATAAGTTATTTCTCCAATCTTCAGGAGATGCAACCAGAACTTTCAAATCAATCTGGAGTAAGATTTATTAGTGGCATTATCTGCAAGTCTAAAGTTCTACAATTTGAGAGAATGCTATTTCGTGCAACGAGAGGCAATATGCTTTTCCACCAGGCAGTTGCTGATGAAGAAATCTTGGATCCTTCTTCAAATGAAATGGTTACATTCTTTCTTCTATATTGCCCTTCCGTTAATTCCAGGAAATAGTTTTCTACACTTGGTGCACTAAGAATTATTTTCCCAATTAAGGAAACTCTCGATGAATTATCTTCCTACTTATGCTGTATGGTTTCTTCAATACTCTAATGCCCATTCGTATTCTTAATTGTTTTCTCCTTGCTTACAATAAATGATTCAGTATCAAGTTCAGTACGTGATTAACACCCAATTTTTTCTTCTGCAGGTTGAGAAAATAGTCTTTGTAGTATTCTTTTCAGGTGAGCAGGCGAGATCAAAAATACTGAAAATTTGTGAGGCGTTTGGTGCCAATTGCTATCCTGTTCCTGAAGACATGACCAAGAGGAGACAAATAACTCGAGAAGTATGTTAAAAAATTAATGCAGTCTTTCTGATTGCTGGAAAAGGAGTTTCATAGATATCATTGTTGAACGAACTTGTTTTACTGCACATCAGTCAGTGTACTTTGGGATATACTGCTAGCGGGCCATGGAACAATTTCTTTTTCTTCTTTTTGTCTAGTATGGTTTGTGTTAATTTATATATGAGGTCATATTATGCTCGGAAAAAGGTATACATGGAAAAAGGGCCAATATATTGGTTTTCAATCTCTAGCAATATAGCCATATGATTTAGCTTTCACATTGCCAGCTCGATGAGTCTAACCCTAAATCTCTTCGTATACTGTTTGTGTGTATATTAGCTCGATTTTAATCGTTTTCAATTGCCTGACCCTAAAGTACAAGACATTGGGATGAACATCTTGACTGCAGGTTTTGTCTCGGCTATCTGAATTAGAGACCACTCTGGATGTTGGATTACGTCATCGAGATAAAGCTTTGACGTCTATTGGATTTCACCTAACAAAATGGATGAACATGGTAAGAGTGAAGACAACAGTATAAGTTGACATTTTCATAATGTAGTTTAATTAGTGGCTTGTGAGAGCAAGTCTACCCATGAGCCTGAAATACGAGTTGAATGCTAACTCTTTTTTCTAGGTTAGAAGGGAAAAGGCTGTTTATGACACATTAAATATGCTGAATTTTGATGTCACAAAGAAGTGTCTGGTTGGAGAGGGCTGGTGTCCAATATTTGCTAAGACTAAGGTACTCTTCTTTTATGTAATTTATGTTAGCAGTTACATTTTCACTGTTTCATATGCATTGTTTATGACAGTATTGCCACGTACTTGCTTTTGACACCTTAGATACAAGAGGCTTTGCAACGTGCGACAATGGATAGTAACTCACAAGTGGGAATTATATTTCATGTCATGGACGCTGTTGGCTCACCGCCAACATACTTCAGGACAAACCGTTTCACAAATGCATATCAAGAAATTGTAGATGCGTATGGGTAAGTAAATGCGTAGTAGCATTTTAGTTCTGAGAAACTGATTTACAATGTAATGAGTTAGGTAATGCTGTTAGGTCATGAGGACAGAATGTTTATTGATGGCATTATTCTTTCCACGAGTCCCTGTCAAATCTAGTGGCAGCAGTGTGCCCTAATTTGATTTATGTTCGTCTATATGATTCAGTCACTCATGGGTCACCTCATCTCCTTTTGAGTGTCATTGATTTTCATGATAAAGAATACGTGTGCTTCGTGGAGTCTTTTTCCCTCGTTTTCCTTTAGTTCATATAGCGATGTTGTTTGCAGTAAGGTGTTTATGATCCCTGTAGCTCTCTATATGCAAAATGTGATCTACTTAAAACTGATAGTCCAGCTTTCTTCCTTTTCTTTTTCTTTTTACGTGTAATGCTGTCAATTTGGGGTGCTTCAGCTCTTCAAATAAATTTTCCATTTACATTTATTTTCTTAAAGTAATAAATGAAAAATCAATATCCATCTCTTATACTACTTTTCCAGCGCTTTTGGCTAAGATCAAGTGTAGAATCAATATTTTCTTTTTTATCAAATTGAAATATCCATGTCTTCGGTTGCTTCGGCATACTAGGAGAGATAAGATTAGAAATGACGATATTCGGGCCAAGGTGCGCATGGCTGCGGTGGAGGAAAAATTGCGTGAGGCGAGACTGAGGTGGTTCAGCCATGTGGAGGAGGTGCCCGGGTGCCCTAGTGCGGAGGTGTGAGAGGTTGACTATGGATGATTTTAGGAGGGAGAGGTAGATCGATGAAGCAATGGGAGAGGTGATTAGAAGGGATATGGCTCAGTTGCAGCTTACTGAGGACTTGATTTTAGATAGGAAGGTGTGGAGTGCCCAGATTAGGGTAGCAGGTAGTAGGTTGCAGTGTGTTAGGTATTTCCATTTTAAAAAAAAGGTAAAAAATAAAAATTGGGTTGGGATCCGTAGTCGGAGAGAAAATCAGCCGTTTGATTGAACACGCTGCCAATCAAATTTTACCTCTTACTGTAGTGTTGTTAAGCATAATCATGATTTTTTCAATCTACTTGTCTATGCAGCAAATAAATAGCAGTTCTTTTTATCAATATGTATGGATTTCATGTCTTAAATGAAATGAGAGAACTAGAATTGACAGTATTCTAATAGATAGTATGGTAGAAAGATTCATCTATTTCTTTCTACCATACTATTTATTAGTTAGATTGTAGTTATAAAGGCACTGTTTTTTCGCCCTTAGTAGTAGGCTTAGTATTTTATCTTATAGTTGCTTGTCTTTCGGTGACCGTTATTAAATGTTGTGACTTGTATCTTGTATCTTGCTTAATGGATTGTTCTGTAGTGTGAAGCTGTTACTAGTTGTTCTGTTCTTGCTTGTTGTCTCCTTTACTGCGATTATTGCGGTTATTTGTCGGGATTTTTTTCTATAAGCCGAGAGTCTACCGGAAACAGCCTCTCCACCTCTGAGGTGTTTCGGCAAAACAAAGCACTTACTACTGTCTACATTGACAGTGTTGCTAAATACCAGGAGGTAAATCCTGCTGTTTACACCATTGTTACATTCCCTTTCCTTTTCGCGGTGATGTTTGGAGATTGGGGTCATGGAATTTGCTTATTGTTGGGAGCATTAGTTCTTATTTCCAAGGAAAGCAAGCTTAGCTCTCAGGTATGTCCTCCCATTATTTCAGCCTCTGGCTAAGAGTACTTAACATCAGCAATTATGCAATTTTATCATCCTTTCCTAACCAAATAAAATTTTCTGACAGAAACTGGGAAGCTTTATGGAGATGCTTTTTGGCGGTCGCTATGTACTCCTGTTAATGTCAATATTTTCAATTTACTGTGGCTTGATATATAATGAATTCTTCTCTGTTCCATTTCACATATTTGGTGGCTCTGCATACAAATGCCGAGATGCTACATGCAGGTACGGAATTATAGCATTGTTATTTGTGAAAGTAATGATAATGTAATCTCTTATCTGCTTCTGATCAAGATTGTGATTCTCATTTTAAAGCTCCCTCACCCTGGCCTTTAGAAGGTTAGCAAAGAACATTTCTCAACTATGTTGCAAATTTGGATTACAATGAACTGCCAACTATAAGAGCAAGGAAGTGGTTGCTTTGGCTACAATTTAGACTATTTTATTAGTTCATAGATGAGAAATAAACTATTCTTTTTCCTTTTATTTATTTGGGGCTTATGGATTTTTCCTTTTATTTATTTGGGGCTTATGGATAGGGGAAGAGTAGCTTGCTTCCTGCACCAGAATTTTATTGTTACAGCATGTAGATTTTCTGATTAAGCCTCAATTCAATACCACCAAAAACAGGTTACCTTGAAAGTAATCGGGTTCCTTTGGGTGTTTAATCATTTGATCTAAGGTTAATGGGTTGGTTTTGGGGATTTTCTTAGTCAGGCTGCTTACATTATTATGTACTTATGGTGAAGATTGGCTAAGTTTTTATTTGATTTCAACATGATTTTAAGTAGCCCCATTGCTTTCCTGTTAAGTACAGGACACTGTAGTAATGCAATCAAACAATCAATATCTTCTCCATATTTCTTGGACATATTCAGATACTGCTCTTTCAAATAATGTTCTTGATGGTTCTCTCTACATTTGTCTACATTGGCACGTGACTCTTGCCTCCCCATTGAAGTTGAATGCACGAGCTTGGTTAGTACTTAATGCACAGTTTTCGTCAGTGTTTCTTTTTATTTGCAATTTTTAACTGGAATTTGATGTATGTATGGTGCAGTGATGCGCAAACAGTCGGTTTAATAAAATACAGTGATCCTTATCCTTTTGGTGTGGATCCAAGCTGGAGAGGTAGCCGTTCGGAGCTTCCTTTCTTGAACTCCCTTAAGATGAAGATGTCTATTTTGTTGGGTGTGGCACAGATGAACATGAATTATATTAAGTTACTCAATGCACGCTCAACAGCTCACTTGATATTAAGTGCGTATTCTTTTCTTCTGTGTCCTTGATGGTTTTCTTGTTGAGGATATTTATTCTGTTATTGATTTGTTATCAGGTATCAGTTTGTGCCACAAGTGATCTTTCTCAACAGCCTTTTTGGATACCTGTCTCTTCTCATTGTTGTTAAATGGTGCACTGGATCTCAGGCAGATCTCTACCATGTAATGATTTATATGTTCCCAAGTCCTTTGAGTCTCTTGGTGAAACCGATTGTTTTGGGGCCAGAGTGTGCTTCAGGTATGTGCCATTGCATCTCTCTGAATCTATCTTGTGCTCTTAGAGTTCATTTGATTTGCAGAAGTGATAAGGTAAAACTGTAACACTACCAGATTACACTGTAGGATATGATGTTAATAAATGGATTATGGATAAGATTGTAACAATAGTATCCCATGTTTGGTACAGGGATTTTAAATCTGTGTGACAAATGTCCTTGGCCTAAATGCATTAAATAACTGGAGGAATAAGACCTAATTTGAAATGAAGAATCAGTAGAGGAGAGTAAGTTTTGCAGCATTCCACCATAGAGTTTATTTCTTTTACTTATTTCACTAAGTGATTCCGTATTAGTCATGAATTCTTGTATTCGTGCTAGATTCATGAGTAGCTAAACTCATTAGTTCTAGGGTTTAAAAGGAATATAAAAAAGAAAATAAAGAAAAGGTTGGTGGAAGGGGAAAGATAAATTCATGGAGTAAAGATACCCTTTGATCCCATGTAATGTTTGCCGCTCTCCTATAGCGGATAAGTTTACCCAGGATTCGGTTTCATAATTCCATCCATTATCAAACTCTACTAGACGACCAAACAATGGGTCATCTTTGTATATCTAACTCTTCCTCCACTCCACAAGCCATAAATGGAACAAACCCTTAAATTATCTCTGTTTCCTTGTTTCTTTGTCTAACAATTATTATTGCAGGTAATTTTGCTGCTTTTGGCACTTGTTGCTGTTCCGTGGATGCTCTTCCCAAAACCTTTTATTTTGAAGAGACTTCACACTGAGGTAGTGCTTTTGCTTTTCTTTCTGACCCTTCACAATAATTAAATAATATAATATCTTTATGATCTCGTAGAAAAGTATAAAAGAATGTATAATCAAATTGAAAAGAAAAAAGGCACAAGAAATGGAATGCTTGAGGACGTAAATGCTTTTTCTCCTAAGAGTCAGTTTGGGTTGTAGAGTGGAGAAAACTCTTTTGTAGAGGAGAGAGGTTGGGATTTTAGAGTGTTAAAACAAGTTGAGTCAACAAACTGGTCAACATCCAATCCCCCAAAGTTTAGGTTAAATAACCCCTCCGTCCCAATTTATGTGGCACACTATCCTTTTTAGTCCTGCCTCGCGTAAAGAATGTCATCCTAATTAGAGATAACTTAACTTTAAAATTCTCCTTTTGCTTTTAATGAAATGATTTATAGCCACAAAATGTCTAACACTACAAGTTTCAAAAGTATTCCGTTCTTTTGTTAAACTTTGTGTCTAATCAAACAGTGCCACATAAATTGGGATGGAGGGAATAATTTGTTTAATCATCAAACTAGAATTGTTTGTCTTTTCTTTATAGAGAAAGAGAGGGTGAATATGTATAGAGAGGAATATGCCTAACAAACCAAGCAAAACAAATTTAGTTCTAATTTTTTGACAGTTTTTATGGTTAATTGGCTACCTTATTATGATTTTTAGAGATTTCAAGGAGGAAGTTATACGCCTTGAACCTCCGAGGGATATTTACGGTGAACCGACTACGCTAGGCAACACCACCATGAGGAGTTTAATTTTTAGTGAGGTTTTTGGGTAGCATCAAATGATACATTCTATTGAGTTTGTTCTGGAAAAAGGTCTCTAACACTGCGTCATACCTTCGGCTGTGGGCTTTGAGGTGTAAATCCTTCATTTTACTTGCTTCTTCGTCATCAACAGCAACTTGTTTATGTTTCTTAAATAATTGATATGTCTTTGATGTTGGCGCAGTTTGGCTCATTCTGAATTGTCTACTGTGTTCTACGAAAGTTCTCTCCTTGCTTGGGGGGTAAGATTTCATGACTTTTAGCATTCTTGTTGTTCAGATTTTACTTGTTTATACGTTTTGCACAGTCGTCTTCACATGGGACTTTAATAGTGAACTTCAAATTTTATTCCTTTGAAAATGTCAAGTTGTTGAATCATGAATCTGGTGAATTCATTTGGTGCCTGAGTTTTTTCTAGCAATGGTATGGGTTTGGAGGTAGAACAAATATACCCTCGGGACTAGCTTAGGTTTCTTCTGCAGCTCTGATTTGTTTAGCAACATTTCATCCAAATTGTTTCTGTTGTTATGCTTAAGTATTTGGCCAAGATTATCTGCTCTGCTGCACTCATTGAAGGCAGGCGCAGAGGAGCGGTAAAATTGGCATTTAGATTATGCTGAAAAGTGGAAGCATGAACAATGAGTCATTTGTACCATTAATAAAAAGCTAGTGCTATTACCATGGTCTCTGCTCAAGATCTAAATCCAAATTTGCTCCCATGTTCCACTACAAACTTACAAATAGTACTGCTAAATTTGTAAAACTGCTTCAGTCTATACTAAATGCCACTCTCCAACTTTAACTCATTATGTCCTTGATATATCTCCTTAAATTTTGCCTCTAAAAAGTTTCTTTTAAAAATATTTATTCCCACTCCAAAATTGTATGTTAGTATGCTTGGCTACCCCCAAAAATTATCAAGACAATATGTACCCTATAGTGTGCCATGCATTTCTGGTGCTTATAAATTATTATGTTGCACGGTGCCTGGAATGATGTATTGCTGTTTTTCATGAGGCAGGGATTACACCATGTCTTTGTCAAGGGAAAAGATTGTTAATATCTCCTCCAATTTCATATTGTTATCAGATGTGAGTCTAAGGAAAATGTTCTTGGCTCCAAGGATAGAACTGTAAAAGTTACGGGCCACATGTGTTTGAGGTACTTCTATTTATCAATAGGAGGCACATTTTTCCTCTCTATTTGGAGTACCTGACTTGATTTGGAATCAAAAGGCTTTGTGATTTTTTCACTTCTTTCCGTATCTAAAGTTGTCCTGCTACCATGATTTGATTGATAAGAATTATTGTTGAAAAACTTTTAATTATTAGTGAATGTAGTGGCATTTTCTAATGAAAGGACATGACATTAAACCCATATCTGTACTACCTTCTGGCCTTTGTGTGTGTCTAATTTTGTTATTCTCCTGGAAGGGGGCTGTGGAAAAGACCGCTTTCATGTGTCCTAGTAATGGTGGTAGTTGTATGCACCATAGCTAAAATGTGGTGGTACAAATTGATTGTGTTGTTTTAACATTTTTTCCTTGACATCATAGCTATCAAATTTATCCGAGTGCTAAATACTTAGCAATTGCAGGTACGATAACCTGATCATACGGCTCTTAGGACTGGGAGTTTTTGCCTTTGCAAATAACCTTTATACTACTCATGATGGAGACTCTTAGTGCATTCCTTCATGCACTGCGCCTTCATTGGGTAGGAATTTCAAAACAAGCTCTACTAATGCGATGGCTATAAGTTCAACCCATTTTCTTTGCTTCATTAGCAGACGAGGAGGACTAATTAGTACATAACCCTTTCTTTTTCTTCTTTCTGGGGAATTCTGCAGAGAAGAAGAGTTTCCATATAACAGGAAAAAGCCTGTCACAGAGATTTCGAAAAGGACCCAATTTTGGCTGACTACTATTGCACACTTTCTTTTGATGAAGCAGCTTGTTTTAGCAGAGTTGTGAAGTTGTGGCACAGACAATCTTTCAGTTATACCGGCCGAAAAAAGGGGCTGTGCTTGAGGTCATAGTTAGCTGTTAAAGAAGAGATCTGTAAATTTTTCTTCATAGATCCTTTACATATTTTCCCAAACACAAAAATGAGTCAAAGTTATTTGTAAAGAGGGAAATCTTTATAGTAGCATTTATCTTGAGGGTGTCTCATTCTTTTGTGGAGGCAATTTTACTTGTATACATTTGTGGGTTGAGTCGTCTTATAATTGTTGTAATAACAGAAGCCTCTCTTCAAGTGTAATGCCCTTTATCTTTCATCTCTTTGGAATCACCAAACTTTTGAATTTTGAAATGATATCTATGGCTAAAAGATAATTAATACTTGGTTTCAACTTCAATCATATAAAAAAATCCACCAAAACTAGAGTACAACGAAAAAGAAATGATCCTTACAGGCGTTATTAATTAGTTGGGATTAAGTTTTAATCATATTAGTACATTAAGATGCAATGCAGAAGAGGTTTTTAGGCTTCTTAGGGATTTAAACACAGTTGGGATTAAGTTCTAATCATAAAGGATCGTTTTACAAAATGTATTAGAAAAAATAATGCATGTATAATTTTGGTATTTACTAATTTCTTATTTGATGCAAATTTTTAATCTATGTATAATTAATATTTTACATATTGGAAAGTAATTTATGCATTAATTTTGATATTACTACCTTCCCTATATTTCTGCGCTAGTTAAACACTATGTATAACTAATACATAGCAAATTATGGCATTAGCAATATAAGAGTTCAAGAATATATAAGCATGGTTAAAAGACATAATTATTCCTGAAAGTTACAAAGCTTAATAATATAGATGGGTACTTTTATAAACAAATAAATTCATAGAAATTATATAATGCATATTAGTTTAGATATGCCAAACCGAATAGTGAATAAAATACATGTCAGTATAAAGTCTCTGCATTTATTAATCTTCTCGGTAATGAGGATTTTTATTTAATAAACATAATTAAGAGTCATTACAATCAGAAGACTAGTCTAGGTAACATAGTAAGTATCTGGGTCTCTTTCAAAAGTAAAAGAATAAGTGAGAGGGGGTTGAGGTACAAAAATAAACTCGCATCTATTCTTGGCTAACGGGTCCGTAACTCTATTAGCTTCTCTATAAATATGTTTGATCGGTGCCGCTCCTGGTTTAGACAATAGGTACCTGGAATCGTCAATTAAATTTTGATAGGACCAAGAACTGTTAGATAATCCATTTATCAGTTCATTGCAATCAGTCTCTATTACAGGGGAAATAATTTTTCTTGAAGAGCTATTTTTAACTCGTGAAATAAAGCAAGTGCTTGTATAAATATTTGTAGCATGATATATTCCTGTATTAGAATCTAAGATTCATTTCTTGTTTCTATATCTAAATAAAATTCCCTATCTCACTTTTTTACCTAGATTGCCTACAAACACCCACTTCAATATTTAGTTTGTAAAATCTCCATGCTAGGGCCATGTTAAAAGAGATATTTTTTCAGTGAGCTTTATATAGTTCTAAACCTCCTTTATTTTTAGGCTTAGTCATGATGTCCCACTAGCTAGGTGTCATTTTTTAATCTTTTGTACTCCCCCATGACAATTTCCTTTGTACAAATTATGGATTTGGGGAGAGTATAGAGCTGCATTATATGATTTGGGTTTGCAGCTAGAGTTGATTTAATGTGTACTCTTCCTGCTATTTACAAAGTTAGTATCAAGTCAGTCTATAATAAATTGAAACTTTCTTTTAGAGTCTCTATCATTGATCCTTTGGGTATCCCAAGTATTTTACAAAATCATTAGAATATTTTATGGCAAGAAAATTAGCAAACAAGTCTCTAGTAGCAGGGGGAGTATTATTTGATAAGACCATCCCAGATATATTAATTCTATTGTGGAATTACAAATTTTATTGACTTCTGTTAGAAGGATGAGACCATCAATAAAGAAGAGGTGCGATATCAGAGAGCCTTTTCATAGAGATTTTGCTATTCTTTCCTTTAGGTTGTTTGAAATGACTTAGAGTTTTATGAATGATTATAGCATTGTCCAACACTCTCCTTCCTTTAATAAAACTAGTTTAGGTAGGCTGAATAAGCTTTTGGGAGAAGTGGCTTAATTCTATTTAACAATAATTTTTGTGATGACTTTATAAACTGTAATATATAGCCTCAAATTGGTTTGAATTGTGGCATTTTACATGATTTGGGGGTTAGGCATATATAAGTGCTATTTAACTCCTCCAACATTTTCTTCCTTTGTTAAATAATTCTTTGTTCGTTTAGCTGTACCTCTGCCTAAATTCAATATACTATAAAGATCTGCTAATCTTATGAAGTGGTTGATCCTGTTATTATTCATCACCAACCCTCCAAAATTTTCACTAACTTTAGTAAGTTTATTAAAAGGGATTTTGGTCAAATTTACTCGTCTGCTATTGAATAATAACCAGCTTTACCCCTCGTTATATCATCTATTTCACCGCACAGTTATCATGTACTCTCACTTTAATGTAAAAACTCTTTAACTTAAATTATCCATTTTTCTAAATCTAACTTGACCTCGTAGGACAAAAATCCTCAACTTAAATTACCCATTTTTCTAAATCTAACCCGACTCCAACTCGCCGCACCACCACTCCTTCCATCCACTCACATGGAGAACCGACAAAGCAGCTTAAATAATCTTTCAGTTCTGGGAGGAAAGCTTAAAGAGAATTTTGAAGAACGACCGTAACAATCAAAGATCCATCCTCATTCCCTAAAGAATATCACACGCTCACTGGGTCATTCTCATGAATTCGTGGGCTCATATGTGGATCTCTTTTCCCCGCCCAAAATCCAACCCCAATAGCAGCAAACTTATCCAACTTGTCACTCCCAAGATTACGGTTCCCGTAAAAAGGATCCTCCCTGCTTTAAGGCATGAATATCTTGAAAGTTTGACAAATCCTCTTGACTTTTCACAAAATTAATCGTCGAGTTTGCATAATCACTTATCACCACCTCAATGGTTTCCTAACCCTTCTAGCAGCATACTCCAATGGGCTCGAGGTGATTTCGCCCAAGACACCGTTCTTCAAAATACTTCGAGTCAGTTCTTGTAGGGTGCCGAATGTCATGTATAGCGCTATCAGCGTAAATGCAGAGAGTCGAATTGGTTTATTTCACGTTTGGGACTGAAAGTTGGTTTTTGATATGTGAGGATTTCGGAAGTTGCAGAGGCACGCAAAACGTGGTGTTAGACTGTGTGCTGTTCCAGCTGGTGAAGCATCTTCAAGCGCCGTCCTCAGGGAGTGAAGGGAGATGGTGGACAGATGCTGTATGAGCATGAGGTTGAGAAAGGAAGTGACTTTACGCTTGGGCTTCTGTTATAAAAGTTAGTATTTAAATCATATTTATTCTCTTCAAGCTCCTTCTAACTCAATGAAAGAAAAAGAGTGCACATATCTAATAATAAGCATTTTGACTCCTCATTAAAACCTTACAAGAAAACTCAATGGGACAAAATCTTGCAAGGAAAAAGAGTACAACGCTGTGACAATCCCCGAATGAGAACATCAATCCAAAAACTTGAATCTTCGCATCCCAATTTTGTGTACCATCTTCCTTGAAAGTTGCAAGCAGTAGAGACTTGGTGAATAAACCGCCATATTATCACTGAACGAATCATACACATTAATATAACCATTCTTTTGGGACAAGTCATGTGTGTTGAAAAGTTTTAGCGAAAATGTGCTTCATTCTATCTCCATTTATGAATCCTTCATTTAATTATGATATTCCTGCTACATTATCTTCATATATGATCGTGGGTATTTTGTCACATTTCAAAACCATATTTTCTCAACGAGACATATCATCGAATTCTACATACATTCTCGACTCGTTTCTATGACTATTGTCGATCTTGGTCGTATTAGCAAAGATACATTAAGGCATCAATCACACTAAATTATGGTACTTTAGGATCAAAGATTTTCATTCTTTTCTTTGAGGTTGAAATAGATCCCCGTTAATATTAAGTGATCAAACAAACTATCCAATACTTTATGAATGTGCTTCATCCATATAAAATCATTTAATACCTTTTCCCCGCATAGGTAGATTGATGGAAAAGATATCGTTTGTCAAATATTCAATGTGTAATCAAGACATAATTTGTCTTTCCAAGATATTCCACCTCAAATTTTCTTTAAATAATCAATTATTTTTAGAAATTATGCCGAGTCTCCACAAGGTTTATGTCACCTGCATAAATAATAAGTATAATAACTTCCGAGATTATAAAACATAAAGGTAAACAAAGTCATTATTGTATCTCATAAATGAATATTCACTAAGGTGATTAAGTCACATTCACCTTACTTGATTTTCTCCATAAGGATTATGAACAAGTTACATAAACTTTATAAATGCTTCTACATTTTGAATTCTTCGTGAATTTTTCATATTATTTTATCAAGTGACATTCATTAGTATCTAAATGCGTGATATCTTTTGGTGTCTGACTAAGGTCCAATAAGCTTTATGCTTATCAAGATGGTCATTTCACTTAAAATTATTTCTACATCGAAGATGCTTAATAAACGAGAATTCAAATCCCGACAATCTTTTGCAATATTGCGCGCTATATTGTATCAAAGATATGATCAAGGCAGATATCATTTATATCGGTTTGTAATTGGACATAACTCATTGACATCTTATCACTTTCAATGTTTCCCTTAGGTATCTAAACCTTTCATGAGGTTTTATGGAATCGCTATGTTATGGCTTTCAAAACATATTGCTTACTTATCATGATTATTGGCTCCATTCATTTTCAAAGATTATGACAAGAGGGAAGCGATTTTCTTGATCTACAATGCTTCATGCATATTGTAGACTCTCGCTCTTCGTGGACATTAATCTAATAGGGAGCTTTTTGAATTTAAATATGAAATTATTTTTGGGTCAAAATGTTTCGTGCATTTGACTTGAATTATTTCTTTTTTGAATGAGGATCATACTAACGATAATTCACAATATATTTCTTAGTTGTTTATTCTCCCCCTTTATGTTAGAAGTACTAACATATATTTTCAATTTTCTTTGAGAAATTCATCTATGTATATCGTAATAGATTCATTCATCACATATCACACATTAAAAGTAATAGACAGTAATATTTGGTTCCCGACTCAATCAATTGAGCAGAAGAGGATCAATCATAATTTATTGGTCAACATATAAGTATCATTGTAAGTAATATATCATATCACAAACCAACCCACTAAGCTTTGTTCTCATAAGCAATAGTTTAACTATTTACCGGAGACATTCAACGCCAAATGCTTGGATATAAACCAAGCATTATCAAGATGAATTTTCTTGATTACACAATCTAAAAGTTATACTTTTAACTCAATTAATATTGAGCAAACAACTTTGTAAATGTCAAATTGCATTGACACAACGCACATGTGACCAATGTATAGATACATCTGTTTAAGATATCACATGGTAGGTGAATGAGCTCATATTCACCTTTGTACTTTTCAATTTTAGGGATTCGCCCCCAACATTAGCTACAATCAATTTACCATGAGAACACAACTTCAAAGATTTCTTGAAGGATCTTCTAAACTAATATATTTTGAATACTCAATTAACATATCGTATCATGATGACCAAAATGATCATGTCAACAGATAAAATTATCTCAGACTGTAAAACTTCGTGTTTACTATGACATGTGTTATTTATTTTAGTAAACTTCGAATTTATGTTTATGAATTTCTACATCAATAAATGATTACTATAGCATGTAATTTCATCATGCTTATATATGACAAATCGGGTAACTTTTTATAAACATATTTCTTACTCATAGTAATTTGTTTATAAATTTTACTAAACACTATCACATTCACTTCGTAGAATAGATTCAGAATTGTAACATTTATCAATAGTTCTCATTCTTGAAGAATGGAACATAATCATCTGAACGTGCTTTAAGCATATTAAATTGTGATAGTTTAAATCTCTTTTAAGATATTGATACTTGGGTGTGAATTTAGATATGCATAATAATATAGATAACAATTGTCTCTATATCATGGACAAAACCACGATTGAGGCCACAAATTTATTCATGTTTAGTTTAGTGGAAGTTCGTCTCATTCACTTCATCAAATGGACTAGAACCAAAAGAGGGTTGGCTTTCATGATTTTTCATTGATAGCTCATAATTTGATCCAATCAAAAAGTGGTTGTGGAAGAATGACCATTTTCGTTGCTATCTTTCAAAAATATTCCACAATACAAAAAGGATCTTTAACAAAGGAAATATTCCAATCAAGCGCCGCCTAGGGAGGGGAATACATATTATTGACTTACTACAATCTTAATTTGATGCCTTAATTTTTATCTTTTGATGGTGTCTCATGTACCCATCGTACCAAGATGAATTTCATGATCAAGCACCAAGACATATAGCTTTTGTCCGATATATCGACGGCTACAAATTCAAGCCATTATTTCAAGAAAATTTCAGATCTACAACCTTGGTTTCTGTATTTACCATTACGGGGGTAGAATTTAGATTTACCACTTGTGGGGTAGATTTTATGTATCACTATGGAGATAAATTTCAGGAAGTTTACTACTATGGGGATAAATTGAGACATACATATGATGTAGAGAATTTTTCAGAATATATTAGGCTTCAAAATAGTTGTTGCTTTAGAGTTATGAAGCATCTCGAAATTTAACCTCTTCCGATATTTATAAACGTTGAATAAATTTAATATTTATGATATTTATGAATCCACATCAATTTTAAATTCATACCTAAATAATAATCTAGATATTCATGATACACTGCAATACTTAATTCCACCTCATAACTTCAGGAATTCATCCTAAAATCATTTAATACTATATAGTAAGGTGAATCTAAGGCAAAACTCTTTGATGAATAATAATAGCAACAGACATCTTAGCAACATGACGATGTTTATTTTCTTAACTCAAAGAATTGTGAACCTACGGATTGTTGGTTTTGTAAAAAAAATTAATTTCACTAAATGGGTTAAGGTCTGTCGATAACGTATTATAAAATAATAAAGTAAAAGAAAAATATTATAGAGAAAGAGAGAAAAGAGAATAATTTTTATCTTCTTGAGGGATGAAATACAACTAATGAAAAACCCCTTTATTTATAGAAAAATTAACGGTCCAAAATTTCATTTAACCTTAACTTTCTTTAAAAGAAAAATAGACATTCACTCATAATTTGAAAATATATTTATCAAGCAAGAATTAACTTTTTAGATCACTTAATTTTATTTTCTTTGGCTATTGACCTTTATGTATTTTTCACTTTTTTACGAGAGATCTTCATTTTTATATGAAAATATGAAAAAACTATTTTTTTATTTTATTTTATAAGAAGCCAAAATCTCATTTCCTTGTTATACTTACCTAAACACTTCCTATAGTTAATATTATTAAGTGATTTTCTTAATGCTTAAAAATATTAATTGCTAAATATAAAGAATTGGAGAAAGATATTCACATATTTTAAGACACACTACTTACCTTAATTTTTTGCAAAAGAAAAGAGAGAGGGAGTATGGGATTTTATTTTATTTAGTTTTCGTAACCACAAATTTGTGAAATTTGTATTCAATGCAATTGATTCTAATGGGACAAAATTTTTTAAAAAGCCATTGAAATAAAAGAAATCAAGAAAAAAATCTCGCTAGTCACATAAATTAATCACCGAATTTGACCAACAATTGGGTGAATTTAAGGACGTCATTAATGGATCATCAAATTTGTTTAAGAAAATCAAACATATAGTTATTTTGACTTCCAACAAGAGAATAAGAGTTTTGAGCGCAACGAGGAAGTGAACTCAATAAGTTATTCGCACAATGAGATTTTGTGGTGAGGTATAATTGGGGGTTCTATGCGGCTCGCAGTTTAAAAAGTTATTTAAATTTCTTTTGATATCTCGGGATCGATTAAACCAATTTTTGAAATTGGGCAAGTAAAGAGGGGAGAATTCAAGATTCTAGAGTCTAGAGAAGAACAAACGAAAGAGAAGAGAAAAAGAAAAGAAAAAAATGGATCTTTGAGAATAGGTCCAAAACATATTCAAACTATCCCGCTTTTGTGTGTTTTACACTGAACTATTCGAAGTTTGCGTTTAGTACCTAAACTATCAACCCAAAGAAACTTGGCGTAAAACACCCGAATATTTATATTTCTTCCGTGCATTACACTCACTAGTTTATTTTTAAAACAATTACATGTGGCACTCATGTGTATAATTATTTTCACCGTTTCAAAGCTTAAATAAGCAACTTATATTTTTTTTCTCCTTAATTTCTTTTCTTGTCACTCATTCAACTCTATTGTCAGTTTAATTTTTCTTCTTTACATAAACAAAATCTAACTCAAATCATAAATTCACAGAGAAAACAATACAAACACTAACAAATTCCAAGAGCGAGTAAGTTTGGTAACGGACAAACTCTTCTTCTTCTCTTTCGGCAGCAGCGGCGCCAGTGCATCCTTGGGAAGCTTGCCGGTCTTGATTTTCTCATGCGGCAGGAGCCAGCCGCTGGTTTCTTCTCTGCATATAAGCAACTTGTTTATCTCTTTTCTCTGATAAGTAGACGTTTTGGCCAGCGACACCTAGGGTTTTTGCTTCCTAATCGGCGACTCGAGACGAAGGTGTCGCACCGTGGCTTTCATTATCACTACTGTCATCAAGAGAAATTTGAATCGGTGACGAGCCAAGTCCATCGGCAATGGCCAGCATAATTTTTCTCATCTCATTCCCAAATTCTTTCGGTCCACGGGTGTTGTTGTAGTCTCAATCATACTACGAAGATGAAATCGTAGAGTTTATAAGTTCTTCCGGATGTGGAAATGGTGACGACGTCGGCACCGAAGAGACTCGATGAGCCGAGAGATTCAATGATTGCGAAGCTTGGATCGGGAATAAAACGTTGTCAGTGGATACCTTGTCAATTAGAGTGCGAATTTATCAGTTTAGGGAAGAAATCTTACATTTTGTAGAAAATATGAAAAGAAAAAGTATGAAGAAGAAGACTTCTTTAAGTTTTTTTTTTTAAATGATTACTTAGAAATCATAGTCATTATAATGTCACGTAGGTGATTTTTATAGCTAAAATATTAATCACGCGGGCGGAAATGATTGAACACACGACTTTGATTCAATCAAATACCAGGTGTGTTTCTGTTAAACTTGGGGTGATAGAGTTCGTATATTAAACTCACAAAGCGAAATAGTTTAGATGTGTTTTTGAACCTTTACTCCAAATCTTTCTGTAATATCATAATTGGTTTTGAAATTTTCTATTGCTATAGCGACCGATTGTTATACACATGTAATAGCATTATATAAAAGTTAAAAAGTTTTAATAATTTTAAAAATTAATTTATGTATTTTTATAAAAAAGAGTTATATTTACACTAATTTTGAAAATCAAATTATATATTAGATTAAAAGTTTTAACTTTGAATTAACATTTTCCAAATTAATAACTTTAAATTCATATTCAAACACCTACTTTAATATTTACTAGTGAATTTGTTCATGTGATAATGAAAGCAATATTAACCTATCAAATGATTAACAATATAATTATTAATTTAGATATTATTTATCTTTCTACAAGAAAGAAAATTCATAACAATGTATGAGTTAATTTATATTGGGATTAATTCAACCATTTGAGCTCTTAGAAAAGATTCAAAAGAATCACTTTTTCCCTATTCTTGAATACATGCATGATGTGATTCATATATAATTGAGAATTTAAAGCCTACGTAATGTCATTCTTCAAATATCAAATTAGATATTTTAGAAAAGAAATTTCAAGCCTTCAAATTCAGATAAATTTAATTCAAAATCTATTAATTTATTTTTCCTTAATTGAACTTTTAAACGAATCAAACATTTCGATTAACTTTTATACGTGGAACCGCATTTATAATTTTTCACTTCTATGAAAGAAGAGAAACATCATCTTTTCTTATTTTTGTAAATTAGGTAGTTTGTTATTTTGTGTTTATATTTGCTATTTTTTCTTGATGAGGTAGTTAAATTTTAGTTCATAAATATTATTTAGAAAGAACTCAAACTTAAAATGAAAAAACATAAAAAAAATAAAAAATCTTCGATACAACTTCTAATTCAATTAAAATACCTTATTTTCTCGGTAGTATATTAAGTCCTCTTCTCCTCTTTCAAGTTCTCCATGTTTGTTTGAGAAAGAAAAGAAAAAATACAATAATTTAAAATTGCAATCATACAAAAATTTCGTTGAATAACTTATAATAAATCGAATTAGAATAATATTACAACCGAAGTAAAAATATTAGAAACAATAATCTCAATAAAAAATAAATAATATTACTCCATCAAATCACTAGACGAATAAAACTATAAAAGAACATAGTATATTACGAATATGCAAAAATTTAATTGGGCAAAGAAATTAAGTGGAGTTCACCTCACCTTCGTTTCACATTTAGGAAAAATATTAAATTTACTTTATTGATTAAAAAAGTCAAAAGCTACAAGGAGTTTATTAGGAATTAATCAAATAAACATGTTATTTTATTATTATTAATAGTAACTTAATAAGGAATAAGGGGAAGCAAATAGGAAAAAAATGGTTGCCGATCAATAAATCAAATATAATTACATTTGAGTTAAATAATAGAAAAATAATTAACTAAGGTAATCAAATATTTAAAATAATTATATGATATATTAAATAATTATTTTTTTGGTAATTAAAATTTTATTAATCACCAAGTAGAAAATACAAAGCCAAGCGTAAACAAAATTCAATCTCCTATACCTATAAAACTTTCTACTCTTACCAAACTCAACTCCTAAAGGTTAAGAGGTGATGCACTCATCATATTAAACATTCAACTCTTCGTAGCTCTAAGATCAAGAATACAAGCAATATGCCTCTATAGTATTAATGAAGGTTCTTTCTGTTAAAAATTCTCAGTTCCTTTCTATCCATAGTATATGACACAATTCAACATACACCATTTTGATCAAGTAAGCATCAACCCTTTTTCCTCTCGGTCTCCGCATAATCAACCACCGTAAGAAATCCGGCCATGACAAGTTGCCGAACCGCTCGCATATTCAAATATTTCAACAATCGAATCCAAATCTTCCTAGTCTCTATACATTCCACTATCAAATGCCGATTTGTTTCCGCTCAACACCACAAAAACTCAGATTATCCTCAACTTGCATTCCCCATTTACACCCATTCCACAGAGTAACTCTTCCTACCGTTGAAGCCACATGGTAAATATGACTTTAGGTCTTGCTTGCTCTTGAACATCAAGCCTTTCCAAGGTACACATGGCAAAGATCACGCGTAAGATTTAGATAAGTTTGCTTAATCACCGTATTCGTAAGAGACAAATAAGATCTAGCATCAAATACCTTTTTTACCATCCAAAGAAGTCATGGGGAGCAGATTACAACTCTCATATCTTGTTCCTTTATATAATAGCTATGAATCCATTTTATCCAAAGTTTAATTTTCTTAACAATTCCCAACACATCTTCAATAGCAACTTTGTTCCACAACTTGAGTTTACCATATTCATCCACCTACAAACTTTAGGTGAACAAATTTTATCCCAAGAAACCAGTGGCCTTCTTAGTAATAGTCTCCATACCAAACCATATATAACTTCGCAATGAGTCTCTATCTCGTTAAGCACTTTAATTGGTATAAACAAACATTTGAACCTAAGAAGATTGAATCCCAAATATAACTGTTCGAACTATTCATATCCTCGCGCATATGAAAGTTCCTTTGTCAGTCCAATGTTGTTATTCCTGCCACAATCTTATCTAATAGAGGCCGCCACCGTAGTGCAATTTAGTTTTTTTTGTAGCCGCTTCTAATGCCTAGATAAGTAAAAGGCAATGAACCTTGACTATAGTCAAGTATCATTTGAATTTTCTGCCTAGTAATATCATCAACCACTCCAAAGTATAAAACTTTTGGTGAGATTAGCTTGTAACTCAAGATGAGGAGAAAATATCAAACTTAGCCTTCAATTGAGTGATCAAGAACAATCACCTCTAGAAAAGAAGTAAATCATCAAGCAAAGATCAAATGAGTGATATCAAGTTTAGAATATCTCTCGGGATGATATTTGAACAAACATTGTTCGTTTTAAAGTCAATAAATTCATACCGAGATACTTCCATCCCAAAAGCAAACAAAAATGGGGACAGACGAGATCCCTCGCTTAAGCCCCTAGTTGCATCAAAAGGATTGCGTGTTCTCCATTCACTATAATAGTGTAATTCACAATAGAAACACATGACATAACCTAATTGTATAAATCATAGGAAAATCAAGGCCTTCCATAACCTTCTTTAGATAGAACCAACCGACAATATCATAGGCTTTCTGGATGTCAACCTTAATGACATATCTCATGAGATATGCTTCCTTGAGTAAGCCTGAATAACTCATGGAGCCATAATAACATTATCAACCACCTTCTTCCCAAGTATAAATCCAACTCCGATATCCGAAATAATTGAGGGCATCACCTTTGCAACTTGTTACAAGTACCTTTGCTATAATCTTATATAATAATCGAAAGAATAAGACATAGGTCTATATTCCTTAATAGTACTAGGATTATAGACCTAGGTATTAGGGTGATGGTAGTACTAGCTTTATCCCTTTAAACATCTTTACCTCGTATGAAAGAAGGTCTCGAACGCATCATATAATTCCCTTTGATCACCGGCCAAGCCTCTTATAAAACCTTGCACTATACCCATCCACCCCTAGTGATTTGCCATCCCCAATAGAACAAAGCCTCGATAAATCTCATGATTTGTAACATCCCTACACAACCGCAATTGCCGAGTATGATACAGACATGTCCCAATTCCTTCATTACATTATTATCTACTACCGACATGTAGTACCCATAGGAGATTTATAAAAATTAACAATTTCCTCCTGAATATGGCCTTTATCCTTTAGAACCATCCCATTAAGTGATATTAATTTCGAAATATTCTTTCCGGGTGTCTTTACTCTCAATCATAAACCACTTCTCAAGTCTAGTGGTAGCTTCTTTCCTCTCCAAAAGAAAGATTTGAACTCTCGCCGATTCATTTTCCCTTAATATCCCGCAAAACCGCTCTAGCATGTAAAACTCTAGCTGAGATAACTTGAAATTCATTAACATTCAACCGCCTAAATTCTTTCCGAGCTCTTTCACTCATCAATATATTCCTCATCATGTCCTTATGTTTTTGAATGTTCCAAACTTTACCCACCGTAGTCGTGAAAAGAGGGGGTGATTCTACCCATACATTAAAGAATTTAAAAGGAATCTTCCCCGCTGTATCAACACCTACATCTTTAACAATATTGGGGCATGATCCGAGATGTGAGGAGAGCCATAATCAACTCCTAGATGTCCATAACTGCATATCCGATCATTGCTGCCAAATGCCCTATCCAATCTACTATAAATTTAAATGCACTTTGCTTGTTTGACCAGTAAAAACTCTCCTCTCTAGGCCACCATTCACTTCTAACTTCTAAATACAATTGTTGAAATCCTCAATTTCTTTCAATTCCTATTTTAAAGATTAATATTTTAACAAAATAAAAAATATAAAAAATTGAATTAAAATCTTTCCATAAAAGCCAAGGTTTATCAATGATCAAGCCCTGCAATTGATCCCACAAAGGCTTCCCGTGTTCACTCTTATGATATCCATATGTTAGCGCTATTAAACAATCCACTCATGATCCTCCCACGAATATACCGAATAAATTGCATTACGCCGACATACCATAACAACATCGCATATATTATCATCCCGAAGAATCCATATTCCTGCTTCATAGTATAATTGTAGTTGGCATATAATTTCCAAGTAGGGGCAATTTAGCAACATTCATTACATTATCCTTCTTCACTCTAGTTTCTTACTACCCAAAGGAGACTAATTTGGTGCTCCTTGATGTAGAAGGTCAACTCTCTTTGTTTAAATCTTTTGTTGACCCCCCTTATATTCCACATTAGCCAAGTCATTTAGTTAATCCCCCATCACTCGAGGAGGAGAATAACTAAACCTATCATCACCAGATAAACTATAATCCATTTTTAACTGGGAGTTCATAATTCAATAAGCTACTACCCGATACGTATCCGCTTCCCTTTCACTACCCGCCGTGTATTCTCGCAGAACTCATTCAAGTGAAGAGGAATAACCTTACAAGATTCAACAACTTCCTTCGCACTAGGGATCCGGGTGACATAGAAACTTCTTGCATCCATACTTGTTTGGGTTTTCTTCCTTTGAAACCCTACTGTACGAGGCTCCAGTCTATTACACCATGCCCAAATTTAAAGACACTTTTTACAAAACACCGGTTTCTAATCATACTCTAAGGGTTTATCAAACACCTTTTACCCCGATCATCCATAACCGCAATCTCATTCAAGCAAGGGTTTCGTTATGTTCACTTCAATGAGCATATAGGCATAAGATACTCTAGTTTGTTTAGCCGTACATTCATCAAGATACGCTGGCTTACCAATAGCACTTGCAATACGACTAAGAGAATTACAAACCCAATAGTTCATCGACAACTTAGGAAATTTCACCCACAAAGGGCACCTCAAGAAGAAACTCATTAATGAAGTCAAATTGTGGCGACTATTGTTTGATTATCGTAGGCTCATTTGCTACCGTATAAGGCCCTAGACATAAATACCTCCTTTTAAGATCGCTACGTTTTCAATTTGACAACATAGTACCCATCATCATGATAAAATATCCGACTTGCACTTGAATTCCGTGTCCCATTGATGTAACTAGCCATGTAATGGTACCCTGGAGCATCCCCTACTACATACACTATGAGAGCACATTTCCACTTATTTGTTTCAACCTCAATTTCGTATTTCAATTTCACAACTAGGTTGCCATTAACTACATCTCAAGATGTAAGTGAGAGCCATACCATTAGTCATAAATGGCTACTGAAATAACTTCATCCACGCCTCATCCTTCTCCCTTATCTTCCTTCTTACTTCCTCCGCAAGAGTTACTTCATCCGCTCCAATGGAACAAGCACTCCATTCGTGGATGATATTGCGATGTATTTCAATTAGCCGGGCGTAACTACAGACGAGGATCCTTGTTATAGAAAGTTATGAGTTGGGCTCACTCTAGTTTGTTCCATATCGGGATCCTCGAGATTTGTTTGAATTCCCATGCATTTCCTTAGATACCCCCGCTCTACTTCGAAACCGGTAGTTGAGTAAACTAGTGAGTGCAATCGATGACTTTCTTGGTCTTCCTTCCTCTTCCCCGCATGGCGATGCTTCGCGTATACCAGCTTACGCTACGCGAGAGCTGCACTATTTATTTATTTTACCCTTCAATATATGCCTCATCTTCACCGTCATCCACATAGTTTCCATTCCCAAATTAGATGAAGTTTTATTTGTGTTACACTCGTAAATTCCCACACGTAGATGGCCTACTCGCGTGTTGGTTAAGAGTTTTTAAATGCTATACATGCTAGAAAAAGTCCTGGGAAAGATCGGACAAGCGCCAAGCTCCGCAGACGTATTCAACGAATGCGACTTATAAATCGCATTCCATGAATGCGACTTATAAGTCCCAAGAATAAAAGCGCCTCCCACTTTGCCATTTCATTATCATTTCATAATTTGCAGAACACTAGTGGAAACAGGGAGAACGAGGTTTCTTGTTAATTTCCCTTCCGATTACGCTGTCAAACATGGTCCAAACTCGACTAATCTCGATACCGAGGTATTTAGCATCAAGGAGCATTCCTACTGTTTAGTTTCGGGAAATTCGCCTACGAATCATCGTGCTACCTAGCCAAGGTAAGTGGAATTGCTCCAAATTAGTGTCAATATACTCCTAGCCCTAGAGTGAGTATTTCTCCCTTCTGACTTTCGAGAATTAGCGAGTTTCGACTGTTTTTCGATAAGCCAAAATTGGGGCTATATATATATCGAAAGTGATGCTTTCCGTAATATTAGTGTATTTAAATTTCTAATTGATATATATATAAATGTAGCCGAGAGGAATAGCGTAGTACCGACCGAAGCTTCTGTCCGTTAGTCGGTAAACTGCTTGGCGTATGTAAAGCCAATTCCTTTGGCAAGTTAGTAATCCAAGACAAGAGATAGCGTGTTATATAGAAGAAAGAATTCAAAAGTCAAGAGTTGAGTCCCGTATGAGTTTAGCAAGCGTGTTTTTGAATTTAGCAAGCGTGTTTTTGAATTTATGAGATATGTCTTAATAAAAGTTAGTAAAGCAATATCGATACCGATAATATCCCGTATACGTAATATCGCATGCCGATAATATCTCGTATACAAGATACTCAGACAAAGAAGATAATATCCCATACAAAAGATAAATTCGCATGAGAATCGCATAACACGTAAAAGAGTTCGTAATGAGAAATCGTAATACGTATAGTATTTTCTGGCCTAAACATGTCATATGTGATTATTGGATTGCTGAGACCGCTTGTGTTGGCGAGGGCACCCCTTTCAGCCCGCCCTAGGTTGGTAATCGTGTCGACCCACCGTGAGGGTGGGGATACGTCACCCAAGGAGTGGCATGTCATCTGGGCAGAGGGACGAAGATGGGTTGGAGCTTCCCCTATATCAGCCGGACAAGATAGCAAGACAGCTTTTTACCCTGTTGTGCGCCATGCTTCAGGATGACATGTATACGTACATGCTATAGCTTAAGGCGCATAAAAGACAGAGTCCTCCGAGCTCGGGACACACGGCTTATAATGAGGTCATAGCTCGAGCCGGAGACCTGTGTGGCGGCAGGTGCTCGAAATAGTAGACGAGTGGAGTGACTTATTTTGGATGAGCCAACGGTGGTATATAGATTTGTTCTGCCTGTTGGCACCTTCCTAGCTTATGGGGCCGGTATTGGTCCTTGCTTGCTATATATGCATATATATGTTATATATTGGCTAATGTACAATAGATCGCCATCGTCGATGTGTATGCTCCGCCTTACTCTCGCACAGAAAGCCCGGTTCTGCATTCTATCGCTTGCAGGAGTTCCGTATATTTCATCGCTCGTAGTTTCTAATTATGTTGTTTACATTAAGTTATGTCTGCCTTGTTTGCATACTTCTGTACTGCTGGTAATGACGCCCGTTTGGGGCGCCTCGTGTGACATTTGCTCGTTGTGTACTAATGTACGAGGAGCCGATCCCCGTGATTCCAACAAATTGAGTCATCACCCTCGTCATCCGGGAAGTGATGGGCCTAGAGGTTTATTTCCTTTTCTTTGTTATATTAAGCATGTGCAGGCCTGTGGGCCCGTCCACCATCTTATCGCATTCATGAGGCTTGCAGATTGTGTATATATATACCCCCGTGGTTGGGTTGTGCCACAAAGGGGCCGTGCGTATGTTTAGATTGCTTAGTGTTGTTGATTGTGTTGGCCGTGTGGGGCCGTATTCGATAGTAGTGGTGACTCTGCCTGGCCACATAGATGTTCAAGATCTATTATAAATGAGTTAGGGGATAACTAGACAAGACGGTGGTCATTTTTACTCCGCATAGGTTTCCTATATGAGTGTGATTCCTGTTGCCGATGTTACGTATGTGGATATAGGCCCACGACCCAGGCCACTGCATAGCCCGTTGATTCCATGAATCCGAGTTAAAGCCACTGTGACACCGTATGTGTTTAGGCTCGTGAGTCTAGCGCACTGTGTCCCACAAAGACTACAAAGGCCAAGCCATACCTCCTGGGCTTACGCATAATTCTGCGCAGAATTTTATATTAAATAATTATTAATTTAGTGAGAATAACTTTTGGGCTTTTTAAATCGAAAAAGAGATGATAAGTAAGAATATGAAAGGAAGAATATAGATATGGCGATGTGGCATGCTTTTCTAAGGTCATTATTATTATTTTTTCTAATTTTTAAAAATATTTTCTTCCTTTATATTTAATTAATTTAAATATAAAAATCATTAGAGAGCAAATAAAGCTTTCTATGTAACTCAAATATGAAATCTAATTCTAGGAAGGTCGGGTTAGCTGGTGTCAATTTCACGTAACAGCCACGACGTCGTATAATGGTTGTTGAATAACCCACCCGCTGTTATCCTGAGATTGAAAACTTCACTGAAATCGGTGTAAAATTGTGTAAAATTGCAGGCAGTGTATGTATCTACAAAATCTAGGTGTCCCTTTATACCTGGCGAAGTGTCAATCATCCAGGTGCTTCCCCCTACTGTTGCTGCTGCTGCTGTTTCTCTTTTAAAAAAACACAAATACTTGAGTACAATTATGTCATCATGTTTTCACTTTACTCTCTACCAAATCCCAGTATTTCAATTTCTATAGTTCATCAAGATTGATTAAAGGAGGTTGCTTTTACTACTAAGCTATTAGCAAATGGAGAGGATGTACAAGGGTTCTTGTGGAGATGATTTCATGGAGTTTTATAAAAGAGAAATTGGGTTTTCTCAGCCCAGAAAATTTTCTCGCCGAATCTCTGCTTCTGAGGTTTATTTTTTTACCCAATTTTATTTTCTTTATAGCTAAATCGACATTTCTTTGGATTTGTGATTTTGGGTATGATTCTTTTTTCTTTTTCTTTTTTTCCCTTTTGGAATTTGTACTTGTTGTGGGTCTTATGGGAGTGAAAAAGTATAGATTTTGATCAGTTTGGAGCTATATCTTGTGGTGAATTGCTAATGGCCTCGAAGCTTTTTAGATACTGACACGGCAGAATTCTTTATCTAGTTTGATCAAATTTGTGGTCAAGCATCACTTAAACTCTACTGATGTGCTATTCTCTACTTCCCAATTTATGTGATGGGATTGATTGGGCACCGAGTTAAGGATGAAAGTAAAAGGGTGACTTTTGAAACTTGTGGATTAAAACAATGCCATAGATATTTGTGCGGCTATAATCTTATAAAGGTAAAATAAGAAGATTGAAATTAAAAAAGAGGGGAAAGAGTGTCACATTGGGAAGAGATACATTGGGACAGAGCTGACACAGAAGAGAGAGAGCACTCCCCAAGCCAAGGATGAGTGCCAAAGAGAAGATGGGCAGGCTAGTCTATCAGAAGGAGAAAGCGAGGGAGTGAGATCTTAGGTTTCATTAGGGTAGACTGAAGACCAAGCCAATCTCGATTAAAAAAAGAAAACTTATTGCAACTACGAACGTGAACAGAAGGGAATACTAGTTATACATAAGATTATCATAGCTGACTCAACTAGCTTGTATTGAGGCTAACTAATATAATCCTGTATTAATCAACTCAGGAAGCTCTTAAAAAACACAAACACATACACAGAGTTATTCTACCTGGTAAGGTTTGGTTATGTTGTGGATACTAAAAATCCGGCAATCGCGATAGAAGGGTACAGCAGCATGAATACAAAATAATCATAAATAATAACAAGAAAATGATATAGGGGAAGGATAAAGGATCGTGTTGATTGTCGTTGATAAGCTTCGTCAGGTATAGAACCTTGAGACTTAATACAATAAAGACTGATACCCCTTCTGCTTCAATTTATGTGAACCTATTTGATTGGGCATGGAGTTCAAGAAAGAAATGAAGGCTTTGAAACTTGTGGTATTAAACAAGTCAATTCTTTTGAAACATGTAGTCTTAAATCTGCCATAGTATTTGTGTGGCTCTAAAGCTTCTCACTAAGGGAAGAGTGGGAAGTTTAAGTTAAAAATCCTTCCCAAATTTAGAAGGGGTCATTTTTTTTGGGTAAAGACTGAAAAGGTAACAGGTTCACGTAAGCTGGAAGCCTGGAACGGAGAGAGTAGTAATAAGACCTTAGCTCAAAGTAGAATTGTAAGCAGAGAAGAAGTAGTAAACAGATAGAAGTGAATCAGATTTGATGTCCCCCTCTAAAAGTGGTGGGTGTCCCTTTTGTTCCAGGATCTGGGTGGCAACTGCTAATTGAAGGAGTGGGAAGTGGTTTTCCGATAGTTGGTAACAACCTTTTGATACGTAGGAAATGGTTGCTAGAATGTTAAGAGTTTGCTGTGGGATGTGGAGTCACTGCCGTTATACTCGAGATGATCCAAAATGGACTATGCAGAAGATGTATGATGATCATAGGTGAGGTACATCTGCTGAGTGATAGTTACGGGCTTGCGGATTCCGTCAGTCTACGGTGTCTTCATGCCTCTAAAAGCACGCCTGGCTGTCCTGTCTGTCCTGGTTTGGAGGTAATATCATCCTCTGCGCATCCTGAACTATTGTGCCCTAAAGGTTTTACCATCATTCCCACTTACCAGTTATCACTTACTAACAATCTAGAATCCACTTGGATGGAATTAAGTTTCTTTTTTCTTCGGTGATTTTAGGGGGACTTGGGGACTAAATTTAGATCTTTTTAATCCAAGTCCTTCCAATGGTGGTACATGATGTGAGATTTTGGTGGCACATATTGTATGCCACACTTTTTACGCCCAAGGATGTGACGTAGTGGTCAATGAAGTGGATTTAGAACCATGAGCTTTCAAACTCAAATCCCAACGGTGGCAAAAACACTAGGTGATTTCTTCCGATCTGTCCAAGACTCAAGCCTTGGTGGATAGAGACACTCGGTATTTGTGTTGTTGGGAGGTAGCATGTACCCTGTGGAATTAGTCTAGCTGCACACAAGTTGGCCCGAACATCATGATTATTAAAAAAAAGTAATAAATTAAATAAATAATGACGACTTTCATAGTGTGTAATGGTCAAGTTTTTGTTACTACGTAATCTTCTATTTATCTTACTTTATTATGCAAAATTTCCACATATAAAGTAAAGGTAGTTCAATCTACGTTTGAAATTAGTTCAGTAAATAATGATACTAGTTATCTTTAAATAATGTGGAATTTTTTCAATGATGTCTTTCATATTGTGAGGGTCAATAGTATATGTTGCTACTTATTTTCCTTTGTCATACTTTAGTGTGCAAAAGGTTTTACATTAGAAGTTAGGGTATTAAAAGTCTATGTGGAGTTTTATTCTGCTATATCTAAGCTCTTTGAAATTCATGTACCCTTGAATTGTAGAAGCTGATATATTATGAGTCACTGAAAGCATTCCTTTTGTGATCTTCTGGTGCAGGCTACGGTCAAGCGACTGGATTTATATGGCAAGTTAATCGGTCATGAAGGATGTGTAAACACAATAGATTTCAATGCCACTGGCAATGTTCTTGTCTCGGGCTCTGATGACAGAAGAGTAATACTATGGGACTGGGCAACGGCAACCTCAAAATTTTCTTATCCATCAGGTCACATGGACAATATATTCCAGACCAAGTTCATGCCCTTCACGGATGATCGTAAAATAATAACTGCATCTGCTGATGGTCAGGTGATGTTTGCTCGTCTAATGTGCTATAATATATGGAACATGGGAGACAAAAGATGTAGAGCAAATGTTTTATTGAAGAGGTCTACTATCTGTTACTGTAATGGTTTCTACTTAATGGGGATGTTCTCTTGTTGATAATATAACCAAATTCACTGTCTTAATAACAAAGAATTCATAGCGAGTGTCAATAAATTGTGGACTTAGATAAAAAAGGAGGGGTCCTGTCATATTGTGGAATAGGTCATGCATTCTAAAGTATATTCAATAGTTACCTGCTGGCTACGTTATGGCATCCTTTGTGCTTCTTTTGACTATCCTCCCAACTACAGAAACCGTGATTTGTGCGATCTGTTCCAAACACTTGGTTTTTAATAATTCTCTTCCATTAATAGCACTATAGCAGTATAAGTTGATCTGATTCCTAAACATAGTAACTTCCTTACAGTTTCAAAAAACATAGTAACTTCCTTTGAATAGTTCTGGCAGTAATCTTTATGCGTGTCGTTTTCTTTTGTCCTCGTATTATTTTATCTGCATATACCTGTACATCCATCTGTAGTTTCTGTAGTATTAAGAAATAGTTTAGACCTGCTGAGTTTTCCGCTTCATATTCCTAATTTGTCAAAGGCCAAAGAAGATGATGGTGGCTCTAACTAGTATGTGCTTATTTTCAATGTATTGCAAACACTGCTGCAGGTGAGGCTTGGTTTAGTGCTGGAGAATGGTCGCGTAGAAACAAAAAAAGTAGGTAAGCACCAAGGTCGTGTACATAAGCTTGCTGTGGAACCAGGAAGTCCCTACATACTTTATAGCTGCGGTGAAGATGGTTTTATTCAACACGTAGGTTGCCAGGTGGTACTTGTTACATTGTTCTCTTTTCATGTTAATTTTCCATGACTTGCATTATTTTGCAGTATGATCTGCGAAGTAATTCTTCCTCAAAGCTTTTACGTTGCTTGTCATTCACGGAAAACAATAAGCAGTCGAGCAGCATAAGGTTGAATGCCATTGTGATAGACCCAAGAAATCCTAATTATTTTGCTGTAGGAGGTTCCGATGAATATGCACGCGTATATGACATCAGAATGTACCAGCTGGATGCAAGAACCAGTTCAGATAGGCCAATCAACACATTTTGTCCCCATCACCTGATTAAGACTCATGATGTTCACATTACAGCACTGGCGTACTCAAACACAAGTGAATTGCTGGTCTCATACAATGACGAACTGATATACTTGTTTCAGAAGAACATGGGATTGGGTCCAGCTCCATTGTCATTGCAAAGTGAAGATTTGGACACACTGGAAAAGCCACAAGTTTATTCAGGGCATAGAAATTCACAAACAGTTAAAGGAGTGAGTTTCTTCGGTCCAACCGATGAATATGTGTTAACCGGGTCTGATTGTGGGCATATATTTATCTGGAAGAAAAAGGACGCCAAGCTTGTCCGCTTGATGGTTGGTGATAGGCACATCGTAAATCAGCTGAAGCCCCATCCCTGTATCCCTGTTCTTGCTACATGTGGAATAGAAAAGACCATAAAGCTTTGGGCTCCAGCATCTAAGGATGTTACTCCTTTGCCTCCTGATGTTCAAGAGGTGCAAAACTTAGAAGTTCTCTTAAAAGTTTTCATGTTTGAAAAACTATAGTTAAGGTTGGTTCATGTTGTGAAATATCTGACTAACTCTTATGATTTTTCTACCTTGTCTTGATGTAAGCAGATAATGGAAGCTAATAGGCGAGGTCGAGAGGATCATTCACGGGTTACACTCACTCCAGACATGGTAATGCATGTTTTGCGTCTGCACAGGAGGCAAGCGCTGGCTTATATCGAGAGACGAGAGAATTTGGAGGATATCGACAGTGATGACGATGATGGAGGAGGAGGCGCTTACGTGTTAGGGTTTTCAGATGGTGAGGAAGGAGAAAATTCCGAATGCAGCATTAGCTAGTCAGCCGTTTATTACCCGCCAGCACGATTTTCTTCATCTACTTTACTCCGTCTGTCCGTCCTTGCTGAGGCCATTTTTACATCTACCATGGCTCAGTCTGTTGCTGCCATTTCCAACAAACATGGTTAATAAGTGGATGGTGCGTCATCTGTAGCCGCTTTATCAAATCTGTAAATTCTTCTATCCCATCTGGAAAATGCCGAGTGTCATATATGATACTAATTCTATCATTATAATGACTGTTTAATTTGCTTTAATGCCTTCAGGAGTATTTTGATATGATCCAGATAGATTACCTACTCATTAGGAAGAGTGATAGAGATCTCTACAAGGATTGCAAGGTTAATCTGAGTGAAAATTTTACAATCCAACACAAATTCTTGGTGATGAATTTGGAAATTAAGTTGAAGAGGAAGGAGGAGGTTGTGTGCGATCGGCCTAGGATCAAGTAGAATGGTTTGACGGCTTTCAGCGTTTTGGTGATGGGGGAGAAGTTGATGGGGATGGAGGTCGGGTGACTAGTGGAGATGCGAGCAGTATTTGGGATAGGACAACTGGTTGGGAGAGGTGTGAGGGTCTTGAGGGAGAACTTTTGACTGACATTTTGGGGAGTGATGGTTGGATGAAGTTGGTGGGAAACAAGAATAAGGAGGATAAATGGATGACAGGAAAAGATATAAGATGGTGAGAAAGGCGGCGAAGTTAGCAGTGACAACGATAAAAATGATAATCTTCAAATATTTGTATGCGGTGGGGATAAAAAAGTTATATAGGTTAGCCAAGGCAAGAGAGAGGCTTGAGATTTTGATCAAGTGAAGTGCATCGAGGACGAGAAAGAGAGTGTATTGATGGAAGAAGAACTCATTAGGTGGAGATGGCAGACATGTTTTCATAAATTCTTGAAGGAAGAGAGGATATACATTGTGTTGGGTGATTTGAAGCACTTTATGAGTCTTTAGGATTTTGGGTTTGTAGGAGCATAAAGTTTGAGGAGGTTAAGGGTGTTATTCGTAGGATGTGCAGGGGTAGAACGATCGGGTCACACGAGATTCTGATGAAATTTTGAAAGAACATAGGCTAGGCGTGTTTAGAGTGGTTGGCTGAGTTGTTTAATGTTATTGTTAAGACTACAAAAATGCTTGAAGAATGGAGGTGGATACAATGATTTCATTGTATAGGAACAAAGATGATATTTAAAATTGCAACAACTCACGGGGGGATTCAGTTGTTGAACCACACCATGAAAGTGTGAGAGAGAATGGTGGAGTTACTGCTGCTATTTCACGTTGGTTTTATTCCAATTGAAATGCTCACTGAGAGATTTCTTAACCACTCAGCCTCATCACCAACCAACTACAAAATAATAAATTCATATTTCATAGTAGTGGAGTTTAGCTCAACTAAAACAGAAATCCACTTAACATAATTATTCTCCACTAAATTTCGTATATGTAATATCAATATTATCAACGATAAAGTGTAAACTCATCATCAACTTTTCTTTTTCTTTGAAATTATCATTTTTAAAATAATTGCGAACAACATGAGTATAAAAAATATTGTTATTCTACAATATAAAAATTTCTTCAAAAACCTCAATAACTCTTTTTCTTTTCACTATATTTTGCATTCAATCGCATCATAATTGACTATCATAAGTAATATACAGTCAGAAGTCATATACTCCTTCCATCACTTTCAAATATTTCAGTCTAAGAGATAAGCTTTTCACAATTCATCTAAGTTTTTTCAATTCTATATGTAACATACAAACTTATAT
>JACEIK010000928.1:236554-252524 GCA_018107945.1 Datura stramonium
CCTATCAGGATTTGATGTAGGTTTGGAGCAATTAGGGAGACCCCAAAGAAAGGGGTGAAATCCTTTAGATGAATTGGCTTGTCTGGAATATGAGGGTCTAAATGGACTCTTCAAACAAAAGGAAATGAGGTGCTATCTGAATAAGCACAAGATTTCCTTTGCTGGTCTTTTGGAGATAAAGGTGAAACATCACAAATTTAGTGCAAGTATAGCTAGAATAACAAGAAGATGGCAATATGCTCACAACTATAGTGCAACTGATAATGGTAGAATATGGATATTATGACAGACTTCTATTATTAACATCACTGTTAAGGAGACTCATGATCAGTTTATTCATTTTAAGCTGTTTGAAAGATCCTTTGATTTCTACTACATGATGACAGTGGTGTATGGTAGGAATACCATTAAGGAGAGGAGGAGCTTGTGGGAAGGGCTTACAAGAATTGGGGAAAATATTACTGTACCATGGTGTATGTGGTGATTTTAATACACCATTGTATCCTGCAAATAGAATTGGCGGCCAAAATGTGGGACACCATGAAACCACGGACTTTCAACTAACTTTAGACAAACTACATCTTACTATGATGAAGGCAACCGGTAGAACCTATACATGGTCAAATTGATATATCTGGAGGACTATTGATAGGGATCTATGCAATGAAGCTTGGATGCTATAATATTGGACCATAATTGCTCATTTTAGGAAAAATAGTTTCTCTGATCATTCTTCTATTCATATTGAACATCATGGGGCTAGTAATCAGACCAAAAGACCCTTCAGATTCTTAAATATACTTGCTGAGCATGATCAATTTATTTTGACAATGGAGAATATATGAAAGGAACCAGTGTAGGGAAATGCTATGTATAAATTTTGATAAAAATTGAAGAATCGCAGAGGCCCCCTGAAGGAGTTGATGAAAACTCATTTTGATAGTATTGACAAGAAAGTGCATGAGGCTAGAGAGAAACTAAGCATTGTGCAAACCTAAATTACTTCAACCTCTACATCTGATCCCAATATGGTGCAACTTGAAAATGCATCTTCGACAGACCTGAAGAAATAGTCTGACATTTAGGAGAAAGTGTTTAAACAAAACTCTAAAGCACACTAGATTAGTGAAAGAGATTAACAACAAGTATTTTTTTGCTTGCATGAAGGCAAGGTCTAGCTCAAATTATATTACTATATTAAAAAATAGTAATAGAGAATTATTGCAGAGACAAGATGAGATTGAAACAGTGATTATGCAATTCTATAGAGGATTGCTTGGTTCACAAGCTGAGATTGTACCATCTATTGACCCCAAAATCATGAGAAAGGGGCCTAGCTTGACACTGACTAAAAAGAGATAGCTTTGTGCTCCAGTCACTTTGGCTGAGACCAAACAAGCTCTCTTTGATATTGAAGACAACAAAGCACCTGGAATAGATGATTTCAATGCATTGTTTTTCAAGAAGGCATGGAATATCCTTCAAGGGGACATATACAAAGCAGTGCGGGAGTTCTTCCTAAGCTAAACTGCTAAGAGCTTCGAACAATACTGTGGTAACTCTTATTCCATAAAAGGCCCATCCTGAGTCAATTAGTAATTTTAGACCCATTCTTGCTACGATGTCTGAAGAAATTTTCACAAATATCATGGCGTGTGAAACTCCAAAGAATGAAATTGTTTAAAAAATAAATACTTAGGCAATAATCAATCAAGATTGATGCAAGTTTGAAATCTTAAAAGAGAATTTGAGATTCAAAGAATGAAAGAGACATAAGGAATTAAGGATTTTGTTGGTAGACTCACATTGATTGTCAACAAAAATTGACAGTTTGGTGAGATGTTTTCATATAACAGAATTATTGAGAAATTTTTGTAACCTTGCCTGAAAAGTTTGAATCCAAGATTTCCTCACTCGAGGGGAAAACAAATTCTCACTGAAATAGTGAAAACTTCATAATTTTTTCATGTGAAAACACTATTATTATTTTTCTCTCGCTGATTCAATTAAAATAGCTGCGGGAATAACCACTTAATATTTTCCTGTGGAAAATTTCAATGAAAAAATAGTGATCTTTTAGTAGTGGTTAGACTTCCCTTTAAGTAAATTTCTTACTTAGTTTTGTGTTCGATATGTATAAAAAATATTATTTTAAAATTATTTATTTATAATCTAAACAAATACTACGTGAGATCGCTATATAGGGATAGAGGTGTGTGGTGGTGATCGAGGATAGAGGCTACGAGGGTGGGTTAAAGATGAGGTATACATCAGAGGGTGAGAATGAAACAATCAATAARAAATGYCACTTGTACTAAAACTTATTTTTYCTACTTATACTCAAAAAGTTATTTTCTCTTGATAAAATATTTTTTTAAAATTTTAACTAATCAAATATTAAAAAAATTATAATATATTTTAAAAAAATATTTTTCTCCGTACCAAACACAACCCTATGTATTGGTGTTTTATCAAATATTATTCTGGTCCTACTTTTATCAGATATTAAAAATTATCAAATGGTCCTCGAGGAGACACATTTGCAACAGCTCCCCCTAGTAACTTGTATGCATCACGTATTAAAAATTTACCCCTTCTGAGATGATGTTGGTGGCTAAGGATAGTTAACCAATGTTTTCTCATATTGAATATCTTCTTTACCATCCATGAAGATTGCTTAGGGACTGCAATAGTACTCCAATCTTTGTGCTTTATGTAGTATTTGTGTGTCCGGATAACTCATAGCTTCTCTGGTTTCTGAGTGATAGCCCATAAGAGTTTACAAATTGCTGCTTGATTCCATATTCTTATTTTGATATGATTCAAGTATCCATCACCTCTAGGAAGACAAACTTTCTCCCAGGCAACCAAAGCCCTTTTGGAGATAGTAACCTCACTGTCCAAAAGTAGCTTCTACGGTAGCCTCCACTAACATGATCACCTTTTGTGGTAATAGGAACAATTTAGACCAGTAAGCCTGAACTCCAAATAGCACAAATTTGATTAGTTGAATTCTCCAAGCATAGGACACTCCTCTAGCCATCTAAGTAGTGATTCTAGCTATGATTTTGTCCACTAAGGGTTTCCATTGAGCAACTATAAGCCTCTTAGTAGATAGTGGCACACTCAATTACTTGAAAGGAAGTTCTCCCTCCTCATAGCCTAAGTATTGCAGAATAGCTTCCTTTTCTTGACTCCCTACGCCTCCAAAATAAATCTCGCTCTTCTGAATGTTAGCCCTCAAGCCTGATGCTTTTGAAAACAGGTTTATCTTTTCCTTTAGTAGTTGCTATTAGATTTTTAAATCTGATTTTGGTCATATATGAATTGAATGAATCATGTCAAGCTAATGCAAATGTGGAAAAAAGAAATACGTGTTTTTTTTATTTATCCTTTTCTTATAAAAATCATAATAGTCTATAAAGTTCATTTGAATCCAACACTTTTAATGTCGAGCATAAATATATATACAATCAAATTTCTCTAAAATAAAATTGTTGGTTTCAAAAACTTTCAACTATTATAGAGACCTATAGTTATAAACATATAACATCATTTAAAATTTTAATATTCTTTGATTGTTATAAGAAAAAAATAGTTTGTAAAATAGTAAATGCAATGTGAATAGTAAATAGTTAAATAAATAAATAAATATGTGTGTGTGCGCGCGCGCGTGTGAAAATCCTATTAAAATATTAATTAATATTAAATCTAATATTTTGTAATTTTAAAAAATACGTTGAGTTCAGTATTAAGAACTTTAAAGATGACATTCATCAAGTTTAAATCCCAAACCTGCATTCACATATTGTTCTTTCTATAATTTTATTAAAATATTTTCTTCTTGTTGGAGTGAGAGGAGAGGTCTGACATAGAGGTTTGCCTTCGGAGTCTTGTGTGATACATAGGTACCATTAAAATATAAAAGTAAGTTTTATAGAGTGATAATTAGAATGATTTTGTTGTATGAGGCAGCGCTTTGACCAGTCAATTTGAAATGGAGGGAGTAATTAATATTACATCTAGACACGTGATTATTACCTTAATAGGAGTAGTATATATTTTGAGTTTATCTCACATATAGAGTTCAACTATTCTTGAACAGTTTTGAGAATTTAGAGAGATACAAGCTCATAGAAGAAGATATTTTGCAGAGAAAGAGATTAAATTCTTTAATTGATACTCACATAAATTTTTTATACATTGCACCGTTTACATTTTTATTTAATAGCTAATTAGTTTGTTATAACTAATCACTAACTCTGACAACTGGCTAACTAACTTGGTTAACCAACTAATCATCGACACACATAAACACACGCACGTGTACACTCAGATATTTCCACACACGCCCTCCAAGTTGGCTAATGCAATATGTTGAACATTTCCAGCATGCTCATCAAGAAGTCATGTTGTATTCTTACAAGACCTTTAGACAATAGATTTGTTTGTTGGTCTATGATCCTTATGTAATGTGTATTGATTTTCTCTACTTTAATATTGTCTCTAATGAAATGACAATCTATTTCTATATGCTTTGTTCTTTCATTGAATGTGAGGCTTGCAATAATCTATAAGGCAGCCTTGCTATCACAAAACTCCGCCACTGGTTCCTTGGAAAAAATATTAAGTTCATCAAACAATCCCAACAACCATATTAGTTCTGCAGTTGTTTTGGCCAAGTTTTTGTATTCTGATTCAGCTGACCTCCCTATGTGTTGATTTTCAGGACACTAATGAATCCCCAAACTTCACCAGTAACCCTCTTACTAATTTTCTTGTGTTTTTATATGTCATCCAATCTGCATCACAATAAAATGTCAAGGTATCTTCTTATGTACTGCTCATTAGGATTTCTATTTCGGGTGCATTTTTCAAATGCTTCACTATTCTCAATGCTGCCCCCAGTGTGATTGTTTAGGTGCTTGCATGAATTGACTTAATGTTTGTACTACAAATACAGTATTTGACCTAGTGATTGTTAGATAAATTAGTCTTCCTATCAATCTTCGATACACTGATATATCCTCTAATATTTCATCACCTATAATCCTGGCATGCTCATCATATTCTGCTATATTGAACTATCAATTTAAGTTATTTGGAGTTTCACTAGCTTAGTTTCTACCAATCCCATATAAAAATCTAATTGATGTACATACTTCCTTTGATTTAACAAAATTTATTTACTAGACCTCAACACCTCTGTTCTCGGGAAGAATCTCTGTTCTCCTTGGTCCTTTCACCTTGAATTCTGATTCAACACATAGTTTGTTTTATGATTTAGTGTAATATTGTTACCTGTAATAAATAAATCATTTGCATATGTTTGAACAACCATAAATTTGTCCTATTCTTCTTAGTAAATAGTGAGTAATCATGCAAGCCTTGAGAATATCCAACATCAAGCAAGACTTCAATGAGTACTTTAATATTCCATTGTCTTGATGCTTGCTTCAATAAATACAAGGACTTTTTTTAGCTTACAGACTTTAGACTCCTCCTATCTCTTGAATCTTTGAGGGAGATCCATGTAAACTTATTCAAATACGTCCCCTTGCAAGAATGCATTATATAAATCTGTTTGATACATATTCCACCCTCTGGAAATAACTTAGGCTATCACTTTTTTCATTGTTACCATCTTGGAAATTAAGTGAGAATGTCGCATGGCAATAAGAAAAGAGAATACCACTAGGCCAATGGAATCCAAGTCCAACTAGAAGTCAGACGCATAACAACAGTCAAAAGGAAACAAAATATAGTTTTCTTGTGGGATTCCAAAACCTATCAAGGGATAGCAAGGGCAAACTGAGGCTGACTAGGACTACAAGACCAACTTTATATATCCTCGAGAAGGCTGAGGAGAAGATGGGACGCTCGCAAGCCAAACATTGCATATTCTTGGAGATCAAAAGTCATTAAGAGTTCTGAAAGAGAGAGAACTGAAGTTTGTAATAGTTATAATAGAGTTAGAAGATTGAGTCTTTACTTATTTTGTAATTTAGAGTTCAGAGAATAACACTATTGTGAAGTGCTTGAGAGAGAATCTCAAACTAGAGTTTACGGATTGAGTAGAGTTCATTGGTTAGAGCTAATCATTGATTGTGAGGTACTAGAGTTAGTACATTTGATTATCGAGTTGTAATCTAAAACTGCTCCTTGAAGGTTAGTGAAGTTGATTGAAAATACTATTTGATAGATCGTGGTTTTTACTCCCTTGAGCAAGGAGATTTTCTACGGTAAATCTGTATGTTTAATATTATCAATTTTATTACGTCATAAAAGATTGAACCAGATTCAGGGCGATAGAGTATTACTGGTGTGATTATTTTAGAATTATTGAAAAACTTTGAGAGTATGCAAATATTAGATATGATGCTGAAAGTTATTATGAGTAGGAGAGAAATGAATTCAAGAAGCATCAACTCTGCATACTGAGTGTTTAAAATGTAAGGACAGGAAAAGTAATTTTTGGGTATGAAAAGAGGAGAATCCAAATTTATTTATTGGATTCTAAATAAATTATGAAATATATTGAATTTCTTGATTTGGTTATTTTTCTTTAATGATTTTCTGATTCAGTCACGAATTACATCATTATTTTGTTAGTTTGAATTGGGAAAAAATATGTTAATAACTTTTTATGCACTGTGTTTCCTGTATTATTTATTTTTTCTTTGACAGCTTGTCACGCCCCGAGTCTACACCCTGGACTTAATACGGTACTTGAAGTCACAAGTGACCCCAAGTCAACCCTTAGTCTATCATTCACTAGCATTCTGAGTAACCATGCACAACAGAACTTTAAAATATCATATCAAGGCAGTTTAAGAAATTGTAAAGACTGAAAATAGAGAAGGACCTAAAATAGAGAAGCAAAATATTTGAAATATAATTAAATCAAGTCTGGTTTGAAAGCCATCTACATCGAGGAGTAGCCGGGACAAAGCCCTCGCCCAACTCTCTAAGTCTAACCGAAAATAAAATCTAAACCGGAAGAAAGTAAAGCAAGGCCATAAAATGATGAGGACTCATTGCCGCGATGATGAGAGACCGAACGTAATCGGCTAACGGTGTCAAGGGGTTTGAACCTGCGGTTGTATCATGAAAGGATACAACATGAAAGTATGTCAAGATTTTAAATATACTAAGTAAGTAAGAGAAACATAACTAATATGATAGAAATAATAACTGAATCGATACGACATTAAATGACCAACCGAAATGCCGAAATCGGTACAACCGGTAATAAAATCGATATGGTCAAAAATGACCCCGACTAATGGTCATACAAATGTCCTAACTCCTATGATACCGAGTCCGAAATATTGCACCGAATCGATCTAGACCGAAGAATCTCGAGAGTAACCGGTTTCGATCAGTGGGAGACTATAATCGACTGTAAATCAAGTGAGCTAGACGTGGAGTCCGATGTACACACCTCGTCGGTAGACCCAATATATTTTGCCAGGATATAAAGGAATGGATTGTGAAAATCACGGGGCCAAAAGGGGGCCGTTAGGGCAAGTAAATAAAACCTATTGTGGCACGTAGTCTCCGAACCGGGTGCGCCAGAACCTCACTCTTTCTGGTTTTAAGTCCTACTCCCACTGGGGTCCAAGGGCTGGTTAGAGCTATAACTGGGAAATGTCATGCCCGCCTAATGGACCAAATAACTAAATCCAAGTCCGAGTTTGATAACCGGTAGGCACCATTGACACCGGAAAAGATTATAGTCAAACCGATCACCGAGATTTTTGATTAACACTAATATTCTAGTACTTTGACTCTAAACTCAACTGACAATTCTGGAGAAATACAAAGTATATAAACTTTTTGGATCGAATCAATAACATATGTAATTGAGATTTTAACATAAAAACAATCGGTATAAAAGCCCCTAACTCGGAAGCATGCAAATTCTCTCAAGAATTCAAAGCTTAAAACAGATTCTAATTTCTGGCTTTTCAAAAGCTAGGGCTGAATTTCTAATTTGATCTATCAAGCATTATTTTAGTTACAACCGGTGATAATAGGTAGAATTAACATAGGTAGATACTACATGAGTTAATCAAAGAACGATAACAATATCTACAAAATTCACAATCTCAAGGCTAGGACTGAAAGTGAACAAAGAGAGTTTTGGGGGACGAAGGAGAAACAATCTCCTTGCTAAATTCCCACATACCTATAGAAGGAACCCCGGTTAAAATCCCCGAGAAGAACTGACGTCTCCCTAGCTTCTTCTCTAACTCCCTAACTATTTCTACTCTCTGATTTTTGAGAGGATGAGTGAAAGTGAAGGGGAATTGTCATTTTATCCCCTTTATTCCTAAATGACCCTAAAACGACATGGTTTGGGATTAAAAAGGTGGAAAATTACAAAAGTAACCCTGGAAACTTAAACAGAAATCTAGCTGACAGGAAATCCAACGGGCCTCGAACGGGTCGTTGGTGGAAACGATGCTCGTTGAATCGCTATGGTTTCCTAGGTTAAGAAACTAGATTCACACCGGTCACCCACAGTTTGGTACAACAGTCCGTTGGAAGCAACAACGGGTCACTGATACCTCCTATTGGAATTGGTAAGAAAACAGGATATGGGGACAACGCAAGTGATAACAACGGCTCATTGATAGGATCAATGGGCCATTGTATCCTCCCCGTGGTTCACCCCGTTGAGGTCCGTGAGTTGGTCGACGGTCGGTAGTAACAGCTCGTTGCTTCCAAAAATGGGTCGTGGTTACCTCTCGTTGTCTCAGGGAAGGGTCCGGTAGATCTCTAGACTCGGAGTTCAACGGGCGATAGGAAGGCCCCTTGTTAGAAGCAATGGGTCGTCCCATGACTCGTTGTTTCCTCTCGAAACCCCGCGTTGGTAAACCCAAGACCCATTACAATGGTCCGTTGGTTCCCACCAAGGGTCCATCGGGGCTGCCCAAGGCAGAAAATTTTCTAGCTCTTCGTGGTTTTTCATGCAACGCCTAAATTTGACTTAGAAAGCTGGGTAATGGCAATATCTCCTTAGGACTACTCGTCACCGAATAAAGACCAAAACTAGGAAAAGAGCTTAAGAGGATTTCAAATTGAGGCTATGGCTAATTTCTGGAGGAGTAACTGACTCTGAACTAACTTAACCGCACCAATAGAACTGATGCAACTAGAATGCAAGTAGAAAATCTAAGTAACGCTCGATGAGTACGGAATCGAGCAGTACTCAGAAAGGATTTGGCCACTCGATTCTGGTCTGGAATCGATGGAAACAAGTGAGGGTATCTAGCCATCATGTCTACATTTTTCTTCCATGTGGCTCCTCAACTTGCTGATTTCTCCAAAGGACCTTCTGCGGGAGAAATTTTCTGGTATACCCAGTCAACAACCGCAAACTCCAATTCTCTTCTCCGCACATCGACATAAGATTTATGATAGCTCGAGCTGTTTTAAACCTTTCATGAGGGTATCTAGCCATCATGTCTAATTTTTCTTCCCATGTGGCTCCTCAACTTGCTGATTTCTCCAAAGGACCTTTCATGGGAGAAAAAATTTTCTGGTATACCCAGTCAACAACTGCAAACTCCAATTCTCTTCTCCGCACATCGACATAAGATTTATGATAGCTCTGAGTTGTTTTAAACCTTTCTCGGATGAGCGGAAAACTCTTTTCACACTCATACGACCACTAAAATTTTACCTTCTTCTGGGTTAACTTGGTTAGAGGAGATGCTATGGAGAAGAAACCTTCCACAAACCGTCGGTAATAACCTGCTAAGCCCAGGAAACTCCTGAATTCAGTAGGAGAGGTAGGTCTGGGCCAATCCTTCATTGCTGCTATCTTATGAGGATCTGCTTGTATCCCCTCACCTGAGACCACATGACCCAAGAAAGTCACAGACTTCAACCAGAATTCACACTTGCTGAACTTGGCGAATAACTGGCGATCTCTGAGGGTCCATAATGCTAATCTTAGGTGATTGGCATGCTCTTCCTCATTTCTAGAGTACACCAAAATGTCATCGATAAATACAATGATGAACATATCCAAGTACTGCTTGAATACCCTATTCATCAAATCCATGAAGGTTGTTGGGGCGTTCGTTAACCCAAAGGACATCACCACAAACTCGTAGTGACCATACCGAGTTCTAAATATTGTTTTCGGTATGTCACACTCCCTAACCTTTAGCTGATGGTACCCTGACCTAAGATCAATCTTGGAGAAACACCTAGCTCCCTGAAGTTGGTCAAACAGGTCATCAATTCTAGGTAGGGGATATTTGTTCTTGACTGTGACTTTGTTCAGCTGACGGTAATTTATGCACATTCTGAGGGTACCATCTTTCTTACGCACAAATAGCACTGGAGCACCCCAGAGAGAGATGTTGGGTCTGATAAAACCCTTGTCAAGAAGATCTTTTAGCTGCTCCTTCAACTCTTTAAGCTCAGTTGGAGCCATTCTGTAAGGAGGGATGGAGATGGGTTGAGTATCTGGGAGGAGATCTATTCCGAAGTCTATCTCCCATTCAGGGGGAACTCCAGGAAGATCTTCAAGAAATACATCTGGGAACTCGCTGACAACTGAAACTGACTATAATGGCTGGGGTCTTAGAGTTAAAATCCTTTACCTGAACCATATGATCCTTTGGAAATGAGTTTCTGGGCCTTAAGGAAGGAAATAAACCTACCCTAAGGCGCTAAATTGCTGCCCAACCATTCTAACACTGGTTCATTCGGAAACTAGAACTTGACACTACATTTAACTGAGGCATAGCAGGAGTGCAACCAATCTATGCCAAGAATAAGGTCAAAGTCGACCATGTCTAGCTCTACGAGATCAGCTGGAATTACTTTGTTCAGGACTGAGACTGGGCAATTTCTATACACTCGACTAGCTCTAACTGACTCGCCAACTGGGGTGGAGACTGAGAATGGTTTTGAGAGGACCTGTGGACTTATATTGAACTGAACTGCTATATATGGAGTCACAAACGAAAGAGTAGCTCCTGGATCTAAGAGGGAATATACGTCTAGATGGAAGAGACGTAACATACCAGTAACTACGCCAGTTGAGCTTTCCTGATCCTGACGAGAAGATAGAGCATAGAAATGATTCTGGCGCTGACCGCCATCTGTACCTGATGAGTTGGCCTGCTGAGCTGGTCAGCCTGCTGGAGTTGCCGAGGTAGTGGATTGTGATCTCCCTTCCCCTGCTGACAGGCACTCACTGAGTCGGTGCCCAAGTTGTCCTCATCCAAAAAAGCCCTCTCTGCCCTGTAGACACTCTCCAGGATGATTCTTGCCGCACTTGGGGAAAACTGGATACTTGTTTCCTGTACTGTGGGCCTGAGACTGTGTGCCAGATGACCCACCCCTCCGATCCTAGAGGGACCGAAAGGTTGGGGCGCTGGCTGAGCTAGGTGTTAGGGCCCTCTGCTGTTGCTGCTAGTTTTACTGCTGCTGTGGGCGGCTACCACCGCCAGATCTCTGGTGGCCTAAATCTGAATGACTAGCTTTTGCCCGCTTGTTCTTACGTTCCATATCTTTCAACTTCTCTGCCTCAATCTGCTGGGGCATAACCAATTAGGATAGAGAGGTCCATGTACTTGATCAACATCGTGGTCCTACACTCCTTGAGGATAGATTATACACTCCGTTAACGAACGCATGCGATCCCTCTGTTCGGCCACCATTTCTGGAGCATACTTTGATAACCTGATAAACTCCAGAGCGTACTCCTCCATTGTCTTGTTGCCCTGTTGCAAGTTCATAAACTCTACCATCTTAGCCTCCCTCAGCTCCCGAGAGAAAAACCTGTCCAGGAAAGCTGTGTGAAACTCCTCCCACTCCACCGATCCTAGTTCCGTCGACCGCCCCTCCTTCCACTGCTCATACCAAACCTGGGCTACCCCTTTAAGTTGATAGGCAGCTAGGTCAGAACTCTCGGATGAGCTGACACCCATAATGCGGGTAATCGCCCTGACCTCATCTACAAACTCTTGGGGGTCCTCCCGCACTTTAGACCCCTGGAATGATGGAGGGTTCATACGGGTGACGTCCCGCACCCTTGCCGCTGCTGCAGACCCGTTCATGTTCACCAGCACAACCTGCTGATTCACCTCGTTGGTCACGGTTTGGGCCAGTAACTGAATGGCCTCTCTAAACTGTATGGTAGAAATTGAATTATCTTAAGGAGCTGCTGGGGCTAGTGGGACAGGTTGGCATTTCTGGCCCTCCTTCCGTTACCAAGTCTGGGAGGCATGGTTCACTGAAATGAAACAGAGTACGAATTAGAAGGGCATTTCTGAAATTCAACTTTGACGCACGATAAAGAATATGAAAAAAGGAAATTTTCCTAATAACATCTCGTAGCCTCCTCGTCATAAGTGTGGCGTGTTTCACACCCATGAAAAGGACTCTACTCGATGCGGCTTTCAGACTTTCCGGGGATACTCTAAACCTAGGGCTCTGATATCAAATTTGTCACACCCCGAGTCTAAACCCTGGACGTAACATGGTACTTGAAGTCACAAGTGACCCCAAGTCAACCCCTGGTCTATCATTCACTAGCATTCTGAGTAACCATGCACAACAGAACTTTAAAATATCATATCAAGGCAGTTTAAGAAATTGTAAAGACTGAAAATAGAGAAGCTAAAATATCTAAAATATAATTCTGAAATCAATTCTGGTCTGAAAGCCATCTACTGAGGAGTTGCTGGGAAAGCCCCCAGCTAACTCTAAGTCTAACTAAAAATAAAATCTCAATTGGAAGAAAGCAAAGCAAGGCCCTCGAATGGTGAGGACTCACACTGCTGCTGCTGATAGAGACCCGAACGTAATCGGCGAACGGTGTTGGGTTTGAGAAACTACGGCTGTATCATGAAAGGATACAGCATAAAAGAATGCATCAGTACTTTGAATATACTAAGTGAGAGAAAATAAATAATATGATAGAATTAATAACTGAACTGGTACGACATGAAATGACCAACTGAAATGCTAAAAACTAGTACAACTGGTAATAAACTGATATGGTCAAAAATGACCCTGACTGATGGTCATAAACATGTCCTAAGTCTGAAATACTGAGTCTGAAATACTACACTGAACTGATCTAGACTGAAGAATCTGAGAGTAACTATTCTGACTAGTGGGAGAGACTATAATCGACCTGTAACCACGTGAGCTAGACGTGAATTCCGATGTACACACCCCGTTGGTAGGACCCAATATACCTTGCCAGGGTATAAAGGCATGTATTTTGAAAATCACTGTCAAAAGGGGGGCGTTAGGCCAAGTAAATAAAACCTACAGTGGCAACGTAGTTCTGGAACTTGCGTGTGCTGGAACCCCGGCATTTTCGGTGCTAAGTCCTACTCCCACTGAAAAATCCTATTACTACTACTACTGACAAGCGGATAGCTCGATACTAGGGTCCAAGACTATACTGACCCAGGGATACTGTCAGAGAATTCCCTGAGCGTCTTATCGGACTAGATTTGGAAACTGAGTTCTAAGAATGGTCAGAGCTACTTATCGGGAAGCGTCATAACCGTCTAGAGAACATACTAATAACTGAACTGGGGTCCGGGGGCTGGTCAAAGCTATAACTGGAATGTCATGACCGCCTAATGGACCAAATAACTAAAATCTGAGTCTGATAACTGAGAGGCACCACTAACACCTCGGGAAAAGATTATAGTCAAACTGATCAGCTGACATTTCTGATTAACACTGAATATTCTAGTACTTTGACTAAAACTGAACTGACAATTTTGAGAAATACAAAGTATATAAACTTTCTGACTGAATCTGAATAACATACATGTAAATGAGATTTTAACACAAACAATCGGTATAAAAGCCCCTAACTCTGAAGCATGCAAACAATTCTCAAGAATTCAAAGCTTAAACAGGATTCTAATTTATGGCTTTTCAAAAGCTAGGGCTGAATTTCTAATTTGATTGAAAAAGCATCATTTTAGTTACAAACTGGTGGATAATAGGTATAATTAACATAGGGTAGGATTCCACATGAGTTAATCAAAGAATGATAACAATATATGCAAATTCGCAATCTCAGGACTAGGACTGAAAGTGAACACAGAGAGAGTTTTGGGGGACGCAAGGGAAGAACAATCTCCTTGTCAAATTCCCACATACCTGTAGAAGGAACCCTGGTGAAAATCCCTAAAAAGAACTGAGAAGAATGATGTTTTCCCTAGCTTCTGCTCTGACTCCTTGACTATTTCTATGCTCTGAATTTTGAGAGGATGAGTAAAAGTGAATGGGAATTGTCGTTCTATCCCCTTTTCTTCCTCCTAAATGACCCTAAAACGACATGGTTTAGGGATCAAAAGGGTGTAAAATTATAAAAGTAATCCTAGGAACTTAAACTGAAATATGGCCGACGGGAATCAATGGGCCTTAGAACGGGTCGTTGGTGGAAACGACGGCCCGTTGAATCTGGCCGTGGTTTCTAGCTTCAGAAACTAGATTCACACCGGTGACCCACAGTTAGGTACAACGGTCCGTTGGAAGAAAGAACGAGCCTTTGATACCTCCCGTTGGAATTGGTAAGAAAATAGGGCACGGGGACAACAGGTGATAACAACGGCTCATTGATAGGATCAACGGGTCGTTGTATCCTCCCGTGGTTTACCCTGCTGAGGTATGGAATTGAACGACGGTCAGTAGCAACAGCTCATTGCTTCCAATAACGGGTTGTGGTTACCTCTCGTTGTCTCAATGAAGGGTCCGGTAGATCTCTGGACTCGGGGTTCAACGGGCGACAGGACGGCCCATTGTTAGAAGCAACGGGTCGTCCCATGACTCATTATTTCCCTCTGGAAAACCCTGCTGCAACCCACGGCCCATTACAGTGGTCCGTTGGTTCCACCAATGGTCTCTTGTGGGGGTCGTCTGAGGCAGAATATTTTCTGGTTTCTTGTGTTTTTTCATGCAACGTCTGAATTTGGCCTAGGAAGTTTCAGGGTGTTACATGTTTGGTCAACTGTTTTGCATGAGTGGTTGAAATTTAGAAAAATTCTTCTTTGCAGACTATAAATCTAGAAAGAATATTCGATGCAAATTTAATTTTTTCAGAATGTATCTTAATATTTGGCTTAATTATTCTAATGATGATTCTCTACCTTGGTTATATTTATGAGTTGAAACTCATACAATTTATAATAATATCTGTCTAAATATATTTCAGAATTGTTGCACGTCTTCTCAAATATATTCTATATTTAAAACTTTCAAAAGAGATGGACATTATATACTTCTCCAAGATAACTACTACCTTAAAAAATTTAGACCATCTAAATATTTTGCTTTACAAAGTGAGTTTATTAGNGTAGTAATTGTAATTGTTGTGTAACTTTGCTTGGTCTTATAATTTTCATGTAATAACCAAATGAAACAAGTGTTGCCAATCATTATTGCTACAATCTAGCTAGATTTTATCCGCTAATATAATCACATCTTTTATTAATTAGATTGCCAACGAGCAGAGGTGATAACATCAGCCCATGAGATTATAATCTGCTCCACTTGTTTAAATATGAGCTGATAATTGACCCGTTGATTTATTAGTTCAATCCATTTCAATTCAACTCATTTTAATAATTTTTCTTAAAATGGTCATATCTTGCATTAATGGGTAGTTGTTAGATTGGTGATTTTGAGATTGGTCTATATGAATTGAATGAATCAAGGTCAGCTGATGCAAATGTGAAAAGAAAAATAGTTGCTTTTTTTAATTTTTTGTCCTCCTCTAAAAAAAATACGGAAAAGGGCCAAAAGTATCTTCTAATTACATAAACAAATCTAAAAATACCTCTCATCTATCTATTTTGCTAAAAATATCCCTCCACTCACCTTTTTGGCCCCGCTTATATCTTCGAAACTAACAACTCCCTTTTTATTTTATTTTTAAAAATTTATTTATTGTGTGTCATTTTCTTATTGG
>JACEIK010000928.1:259697-270010 GCA_018107945.1 Datura stramonium
GGTAATATGAAGTTGTTGCATTTTTTCTTCTTCTTTTTGATAGTTTTTCAAATATTTTTTGATTTACCTTCTTGTTTTGTTGTTGTTGACATTTTGGGTTTGTATGATATGTCCATAAACTTGATATTAAATTTACTCTTGGCGCATGACTTATATTTATGCCCATCATGGTAATTTGTATTTTATGTAATTCTTGCACTTTTCTGCATAAATATTAAAATATTTTGTGTTTTCATTTTATTTAGGTGATATTGTCACGTTTTATACTTAATCGTCATTAAACCATAATTAGTAAACTAAGGTAACCAAAATGCCAATTCAATCATTTTGAATTTACACTTATCGCAACTCTATATTTAATTATTTAATGTGGATATATACGTGCGAAGCACGTGTCCAGAAACTAGTTTACTTATAATCATGAGAGGCTAAAATCTCCACAGCTAGGGTTGTGGGAACCATGGTGAATTAACGAACTAGAATTTGCACAAAAGTGATTCTAAACCAATACTAAATGCTTGTATTATATTCTCTTCATCTTTAACGTTTCTTAACGGTGCGCAACGTTAGGATTTGCTTGAATTCTCTACTTGCTTGAGCCTAGAGAGGTAGAGATTAGGAAAAAAGCAGTACAACAAAGCCTTGATCTTTATGATCATTGTATAACTTGAGTTGTGGTCGCAGGATAGTTAATTTTGAAATAAATTGATAACGGTTAAAGTGAAATCACTTGTGAGACCTAATCCGATAATTAAATATAGTCATCCAATAGGAACGAAATAGTCTTTTGGATGAATCCTAATTATTAGTTCTACAAGTAAGCATTGGGATAGATCACGAGTGTAAACCCGAAGTAATTATGAACCCATAGGAAACACTTACCCTAGTTAATTGCAAATCTTGATAAACAACAACCAATTTTCAATCTTGTTTTATAATTGTATTTATAAACCCCCCTTTTGGATATAACATACCTAAAAGCTTAAATATCTGCGTTATTCTATATCCTGACCTTATTCCCTGTGGGATCGACCTCAACCTTTATTGGGTTCTTTATTGACAATGTCCGCTTCATACTTTATTAGGAGTGTGAGTTTGAGCGTTATCAAAAACTGGCACCTTTGACGGGGGAATATGGCTTAGGATTAGATTAATTGCTTGTGTTTAACTTTCAGTCTTTATTTCCTATTTTATGTTTTTGTTTTCTTTTTCTGACGTGTCACAGGTTAGTATGGTAAAACAAGGGGCCAAAATGTGACCACGACCTCAACATGTATCTTAATGAAGTTTGAGTAATCAAGAAACCTGTGTCATGTCGAGACGTTAAATCAGGCGCTACTTGGGAGGCAATAAATGATTTTTCATTTTTATGTATTTGTTCAAGTGTGCAGGTGTTATGTCATAATTTTCAACAAATTTGGAGCATGAAATCCAAAAATGGGGTGCAAAATAGCTGAGCAGTGCATAGGGTAGCGCCTAGGCCAAGAAGCGCAAGGCCTGGCGTGAGGTGCAGGCACAGGCGCCGCAAGTCCTGGCACGATGCGCAGGCCAGATAAGGCAGTGAGCGACGCGACGTGTAGGTATTGAGGCGCAGTGAGCCCTGCATCGCGGCAGTAGGGTCCTAGGCGAAAAATTTGAGGGTTAAACGGTAAATTCCATCCCATGGAAGTACTTTAAAAGGCCTAGACCTAATTTTTTTCATCTCATTTTCATGAGACCTCCGCCGCACACCCCAATATTCACAAGAAATCTCTCCAAAAACTTCATCTTTTCGTCAAATTCCTCCAAATTTTTTCACCAAAGTCACAAAATAAAACATTCTTGTGAAACCTCCATAAATGGCACCAAAACCAATCAAGGGGAAAGGAGTAGCTTCTTCAAGCCAAGTGTAAAAAAGAGCAAGGAGAACTAGTGAGGAGGAGCATGATGTGAGTATGGTACCACAACTATTGAGGGGTTATGAGCTCCTTTGGGTCACAGAGCAAGAAGGTAAAAAATGGTTTAAAGAGCATAAATAATCCAAATACTCACATGATATGTTTATTGATAAGAATTGCTTGACACTAGTTTTTCCTTACATGGTAGATAGATTACACACTCTTGATCTTGATTTTGTATTTAATGCTTCGGGTGATTGTAATTTAAATATGGTGAGGGAATTCTTGCTAATTGGGAACCTAAGGAGAGGTCAAACCAAGTCAAAATTAGGGTACAAATTACAAATTTTCACCTATTGCTTTGAATATATTGCTTGGTAATATTGACCCACAACCCCTTGTGAACATTGTGAAGAAACCCCCTTATAGAGACATTAGACATACTATTAGTGACCCTAACTCAGTTGCAAGGTGGACCCTCCACCAACAATATAGGTATCATGTTTCATTCCCGTATGCTCACATGAGCAGAGAGACACGTGATTGGTTGAAGATTGTTTGTGCTTGTTTAGTACCTGAGAAGCATGTAACCCATGTGACTAGAGAGAGAGAGAGTTTGCCTTGTCTATGTGCTAATGAATGGAATGCCAATAAATGTGGGTGTAATCATTAAGAATGTGTTGAGGAGAGAAAGGGAGAAAAAGGGCCAAAGCTTTGGGTTTGGGGGTCTCTTGACCCGATTTCTACGTGGACATGATATTGAGGAGGAAGAGGCAGACTATAGACCTATTTATGATCCTAGGAGAATTGATGTGACAAAAACTACGGAACCCAATGGTATAAATGGTCTAATCCTTTCTGTCAATGAGCGCAATGCGTGAATTGATAACATGTTGCACTTGTATGGCATACAAATGCTACAACTGAGAATGAATAGTGTGACTGAGGAGCAACTGCAGCAGCTCAACATGGATTATCCTCTGAGTGAATATTCACTAGGCCTTTGCAAAGTTGAGCATGAATTTGAGGAGCCCATTGATGATGAAGTGGCCACAAAGGATGAGATGGCGAGAGTAGACTCTGACGTAGAGTCTAGTGATGCAGAGGAGGAGGATTCTGAGATGGGAGAAGCTACTCTTGCCCCCACTGACGACGAGGATTAGAGGCTCAGGAAGTTCTTCTTTCATTCTTTTACTTTATGCTTTATTATTTTAGCACCGAGGACAGTGCTACCGATTAAGTGTGAGGTGAGAGAAGTGAATTTCATATTACTATGCATACCTTAATTGCTAAATTTTCACATGGTAGGCCTAGTTTTTATTTTAATTTTATTTTAATTTTTTTTGGGATTTATGAATTATCTTGCATACTTATTGGTTTGTAGTAGTTTTTTAGTTTTATTTTATTTTGGGTTTCTCCGGTTTTTATTTTCAGTACTTTTCGGTAGATAGTCCCTTAGAACCGTCTAGCGAGTCTAGATTTTTGTTTTTTAGTCATTAAGTCATGACTTTGACTGGTGATAGATGGTGATCATCTTAAGGATAAATTAGTCATTAGGAAGTACAAGAACTTGGACCTTACGAATTCTAGGTACTTCACTTTAGGTATCATTGAGACTTTATGAAATTTACTCACAAATGCATGAAAAAAGTAGAAACACTTAGTATTTTGGAACTTGACTCTTGTAATTGAAAAAAGGGGCTTAATTATGTTATGCATGCAATAGATATATATGTTTATGTGATCTTGATTACCATTGTTAAACCATTTTGTACCAATGTGTGAGGAATTTTTTTTTATATAACTCCATGCTTGCAAAGTTATGTCTAGAACTTTCCCGGTGCGTGTGCAAAACGAAATAAGAATGATGGATTTAGAAAGTGATATAGACATTTCTTTGGTAGCCTTATTTTTATCCTATTTTACCTACCTTAATGTAATTATCTTAATTAGTCATTTTGAGCCTTAGCCTATTCTTTTGATAGCCATATTACAAGCTTAATCCTTTTTGTTCTATTGACTTTATTTAATCCAAGTGACTCCTACAACATTTAAATTGAAAAATTTTGTGTGAAAGGAGCATAATTGAAGAAGTGAAGAGAAAAGCTAAAAATTATGGTGAATTAGAAAAAAGAAAAGGGTGAAATTTGCTAAATAAGGGAGGCGATATTAGTGGTAAAACAAAAAAAAGAAAGAGCTTTGAAAAAAATAAAAAATGATAGGAAAAAAATTGAGCTTAATTGTTGAAAAACTCCCACAAGTCACCTAAGTGAAAATTGAAAAATAAAAGGAGGTATAAGGAGAAAAATGTAAAATTGAAGAATGTGATAAAAATCAAAGTATTGTGAAGTATTAAAGTGCTTAGGGAGATTAGTCACTATCTTGGCCAAATAGTCCCTATCCGTCCCTTAGTACATTATAACCATGATAAGTCCTAATTGATCCTTGATTCAAATTTCTACATTAGTGGAGTATTACACTAAGGGAAGCCTATGGGTCGTCTTTTGCATGCATGTTGAGTTCTTTGGGAGAGTGAGCGGAAATTATTTTATTTATACCCAAGTTCATATTGATTTATATCTTGTGTGAGAAAGGGCATCTCTTCGATTTATGAGGGACACAATGGTAAGACTTTGGTATATCTTGATTTCTAAATTACATATGATTCATGTTGGCCCAAAATATGGCTTGATGAGTTAGTTTTCAAAAGCTAAGTGATTTTAAACTTTGACATTTGATGTTAATTCTATATGCATGTGAGTGAATTGTTTGACCTTTATTGATTTGTCTCATGATCCTAAGTGCAAGTAGACCTATTCGTAGGATGAATTTTGTAGTTGAAATTGTGAAGGGAAGTAGTAGATTGTTCGAGGATGAATAATAGTTTGTGTGGGGTGGTGATGAAGGGGACATTTACGCACTTCTTATCCATATTCTGCCCATACTTTACTATATTTTGAGAACAAATTAGGTGTGTTTGCATGTGTTTTATGATATATATTTGTGAAAAAGAGATAATGCACATGATTAGATGCTTTTAGGGTTTAAAGTGATGGATTTGGATATATTTGAGGCTTTTGGAATGAAGATAAAGAAGTTGGGTTGAACAAGGTGAAGCTTAAACATTTAGCACTGCACTGACCACACCTGCGGGACCAGCAGCGTGGCGCGCAGGACATCTAGTGCAACTAGCAGCGTGATGCAGTGCCCATGCTGTGTGACCAGAGGCGCGATGCGATGCTCATGCTGTGCGATGCCAGGCACGGCGCCCCAAGCCTGTCCAGCGGCCAGTAATTGAATCCTACTTCAATTAGGAAAATGAGCTAAAAAACCCAAATCAAATCTATAAAGGAATAACGATGGCTTAAATATACTATTACAAATACCCTTTATTTCTATGTGATAGCGGGCGAGCTTAGAACTTAGGAGACAAGTGGGAGAAGTTTTAGTTCACAAAATACATTGAGATACTTTTTGTTGAATTGTTCTTCTTTATTTCTTGAAATAATCAAGTGAGTTTTTCTTTCAATCATGTTTATAAGTGTTAAATTATGTATTTGTCTATGAATGCTATTAATTTACTTATAATCATGAGAGGCTAAAACCTCCACAGTTAGGGTTGTGGGAACCATGGTGAATTAAAGAACTAGAATTTGCACATAGTGATTCTAAACCAATACTAAATGCTTGTATTCTATTCTCTTCATCTTTAACGTTTCTTAACGGTGTGCAACATTATGATTTGCTTGAATTCTCTACTTGCTTGATCCTAGAGAGGTAGATATTAGAAAAAGAGAAGTACAACGAAGCCGTGAGATTTATGATCATTATATAACTTGAGCTATGGTCGCAGGATAGTTAATTTTGGAATAAATTTGTGACGATTAAAGTGAAATCACTCATGAGACCTAATCCGGTAATTGAGTATAGTCATCCAATAGGGACGAACTAGTCGTTTGGATGAACCCTAGTTATCGGTTCTACAAGTAAGCATTGGGATAGATCACGAGTGTAAATCCGAAGTAGTTATGAACCCATAGGGAATACTTACCTTAGTTAATTGCAAATCTTAATAACAACAACCAATTTTCAATCTTTGTTTTATAATTGTTTTTACAAACCCCCCTTTTGAAGATAACATAGATAAAAGCTTAAATACCTGCATTATTCTATATCCTGACCTTATTCCCTGTGGGATCGATCTCAACCTTTGTTCGATTCTTTATTGACAACGTCTGCTTCATACTTTATCAGGAGCATGAGTTTGAGCATTATCACTCCACGGTAAATCCATGTGTTTAATATTTTTAATTCTATTACGTAATAGAAGACTGAACCAAGTTCAGAATGATAGAATATTATTGGCGGTGATTATTTTAAAATTATTGACACTATGTAAATATCAGATATGATGCTGAAAGTTGTTGTGAGTAGGAGAGAAATGAATTCAAGAAGCATCAACTCTGTATACTGAGTGTTGAAAATGATCATGACAGGAAAAGTAATTTTTGGTTCTAAAAAGAGGGTAACCAAATTTTGAAGAGCTTTTGTCTTTTCTTTTTATTTTCTAAGTTCACCATACATTAACACATAATACTTTTTTTCATTTTCTCCGCAATAATAAAATTTGTAACATTCATAAATATATCAATCCAATATTACATTCAGTAAAAATTTATGATAGTGTATAGAATATACTTAATATNTTATCGATGTTTTTATAAATGATACTTAATATGTCTAAGTCTATTTTACTGATGTTTTTATAAATGATACCTTGAGACAATATAATCTATAAAAAGTCTCAAAATATGATCAACTTTTTTGTTATGTAAATTGATGATAGTGTAGTAATTGTATTCTAAATAAATTATGAAATACATTGAATTAAATCTATATAGAAATACATGAGTGTGGAAACATTTATTGTAAAACGGAGACACAACTAGTATAAGTGAGTTTACTGTCTTTTACCCATTAGAAATATGTTAATAACTTTTTATGCATTGTTACCTGTTTTATTTATTTTTTCTTTGACTGCTTGGTCAACTGTTTTATTTATAAGAAAGACTTTTTTAAAAATTGAGAAAGTAGTTGCGAATAATAAAAAATTACAAGTAATTTTTTTTAATACACTATAACTTATAATCAATTTAATACAATAAATAGAATGAATAGTACCAAGTCTTTTTCGTCCATCATATATTATCAAAAATTCAACAGCACATGCAACGCCTTGGTTAATCCTATCTTTCTTTGATAAGAATAAATATGATCTTTATAAGTAATTAATCCCCGACTTCAAGAGAGATTGATGCAATCAAAGATATGAAGTCTTTGCTCTTTGCAGTTTCAACAATTTAACTTACTAAAATTTTATTTTTTTTCTTTTTACTACTATTCAGTGTGCCAAAAATATATATCTACAAACATAAATTTGGACAATAAAAAAGCTAAAACTAATGCATATATAATTAAATGGTGCCAATTATCAAAGTAGTGATTTTTATAAGAAAAACATGAATTAGCTACCAAATTCATTGTCAAAAAATCTGTAGCTAATAGTATTTTTTAATAATCTGTGATGAAATAAGATTAACAATGGAGTTTTGATGTTTAGTGACTGAAATTATTCTTTGCTATTTTCTTTTTGGTGATAAAATTGGAATCCATAACATTTCTTTTTCAAAGAAAAAAAATTAATATTTTAGTTGTTGATTGTACCAATTAGGGGTGTATATAGTTTGGGTTGGTTTGAATTTTTTAAATATTAAATTAAATTAATTTTATCTGATTTAAATCTACAAACCAAATCAAACCAATAAAAGTTGAGTTTTTCAACCTCAAATTGGTTCTGATTTTTCGGGTTTCTCTGATTTTTTTAGGTATTTTTAGTTTTTTTGATAAAGTCTTCGTAGAAAATATATAACTTATACTTGAAAATTTTCTTTAATTCTAGTAACATACAACTATCTAAGGTGGTTCATAATTAAAAAAATAACACAAAATATGAGATGAGTGATGACATTTTATGAAAATATTCAATAATGAAGAAATCGCGTAAAACAAATATTGATAATTAATAAGTTATAACTAAAATATTCATATTCTAAAAGTATTAAGTCATGTCAAACAAAATACGACTAATAAGTATGAATTACATAATTAAACATTAAAAGAAATTAATTTATAAATATAAAGTGAATTCAAGAAGCTCTCGGTGCATGTTTAGTCCTCTCTGCTAAAGTGCACCTGGGAGCTGGTAGCCATGGAAAAACGAGGTCGAGGACGGCCAAGGAAGGAGGGATGGGTGCACAAACCAGCTCAATCAGTGGAAAGAGAAACCCTGTAGCAAATACACAAAGGAAATCTCCTAGTACTTTGGAGAAATCCAATGGAACAGGAATTGCGATCACCTTAGACCTTAATGGAATCACCCACAGCTGTTGGATCTGATTCTCAACATCAGATGCAGTCAATACAAGATTAAATTAGTTAAGGAGGAGGATATCAGCAAACATCTTCTGGACAACAACTGGAATGGTCAAAGCTATTTGTGAATAGTCATGTTGCCACATCCGAACTCCCATTATCATTCATACCTCCTACGATGCTTGAGGGAAGCCTGTGATAGTCTTGGAATCTTTAGAGCTAAAAGAGCACACTGAGATATGGAGTAGTGCGTTAGTTGTCTACACTTTTTGTGAGGCCCCTGCTTTTTCATATATGAAAAACTATATTGTGAGGATTTGGAATTCAGTTACTGCACCACATCTATTCTTACATGACGATGGTTTCTATATTGTGAAATTCTACAATAAGCAGGATAGGGTTCAAATCCTATACTCTGGTTCTTATTCTAATAACAGCAGAACACTTATACTAAAACATTGGACCCCTAATTTTGAATTCCAGCAGGAGATGCCTACCACTATTCCTTTATGGGTGAAATTTTCCAACCTCCCTTTGAATTGTTGGGTGCTGGCACCCTGAGTAAGATTGCAAGACACTTGGGTAACCCTTTATTCGCTGATGAATGTACTGCACAACAAAGTAGGGTGTCCTATGCTAGAGATTTAGTGGATATAAATGTTACTCAAGAACTGCCTTCTAGGATTGACATTGTGGATCCAACTGCGAGACTAATATGCTAGGCTATTACTTATGACTGAAAACCTATTTTTCTGAAGAACCTGTCTCAAAATTGGCCACCAATGTAACAGGACTAAGCAACAAGTTAGAAGAGGAGGAAGGAACAAAGGAACCAATAGAGCAGTAGAACAAAAATGGCAAACAAAACCTGTTCAAACTGAGGCTGCTAATCATGTACTGGAGTATGCTAAGCTAGGAGGAGGACTTACTAAGACCCCTGGATCCCACACCTGCAGAGGAAAAAGCTTCTCTATCAACATCTAGGAGATCTCCACACCAGGTAGCAAAACATGATACAATTGAGAGGGTAATTACTATCATTCAACATGAGGATAGTGTTATACCCCGAGGATTCAAAGATCGGACCCGGGAGTTGAAATGGGGAAAGACTAAAAATCTGGATTGTAGGCATAGGATGAGTCGTTGGACGACTCGTGAGGAGAGCCCACGAGTCATTAGGTTACTCATGGGGAGACCTAGGAGAATAGGAATAAGATAAGGAAAAAGGAGTCCCCACGGGCTTGGGAACGATTCGTGGTCTGACACCACAAGTCGTTAGGTCATCTGTGGGGTGGAGGTATAAGAAAAATAGAAAGGTCAAGGCAGTGGACTTAACGGAAGGATACCACGACTCGTCATTCCTGGAAATGAGTCATGGTATGAGTCGTTGGGTGGGATTTAAATGAATTGATTTTAGGGAGGCGGTGCATATGACGAGTGGTGGCCACGAGTCGTGGCCACTCGTAACGAGTCATCGCGTCGACCGTTAGGACCCCCAGTGACCAGTTAAGATAGACCTGACAGGAAAGGTGACGGATCATTTGGGCATGTAACAAATCGACAGGTCACCCGTTAGGGTCACCTAACAGTTATTTTCTGCGAAATAGTAAGGGTCTTTTCGTAATTTTCTAAGATCCTAAGACCTAAACTACATCATTTTGGGTTATGAAAAGGGAAATTTAAAGGGTTTAAGTTCAGTTTTCTCTTCATTCATGCATGCAAGAATAATGAGAGGCAATCTAAGGAAATTCTAGGCTCTTCTCTTCAATTCTTCCAATTTCATTCTTGGGTAATCAAGGGAAGTTAAGAATCAGATATCCCAGGTATGTAAGGCTATCAATGAGTGATTTCTTCCACACCCATGCCCCTCCTCTATGATTCTTACAAAGATTTTAACAAAAACTAATGGGGTTTTGAATTTGATTTACTTAAACTCTAATGATTTGATTATGGGTTTTGTGATTTTAAAATCTTATTATAATCTATGGGTTTTGATCATCTTTT
>JACEIK010000928.1:308324-323268 GCA_018107945.1 Datura stramonium
CCCCGGCTCCTTCTGCGATGGTTCGACAAGTTTCTCGTCCGATCTTTTCCCGGGCCTTTTTCTAGCATGTATGGCTTTCAAATATGCTTAACCAACACGCAAATAGGCCATCTATGTGTCGGGAATTTACGGGGTGTAACATTAGCCATCATATCCGATTTGGCTCCCCTCGTAGCTCCCTCAACATGCTGATTTCTTCATAACACCTTTACGGAAGCTACTTCTTTGTTCCTCAGCCTCCAACCTGATGATCCAAGATTGCAACTGGAATTTCCTCATAACTAAGACTATCTCTCACACCAACACTTTCCACCGAGACAACTAAAGCTAGATCACCCAAGCACTTTTTCATGAGCGATACATGAATGATGAGATGAACTGAAGATAACTCTGATGGAAAGTCCAACTCATACGCTACCTTACCAACTCTTCTCAAAACCCGGTAGGGACCAACATAGCGGGGACTGAGTTTTCCTTTCTTTCCAAACCGCATGACTCCCTTCATAGGATACACCTTCATAAATACCCAATCGTCCACCTCGAACTCCAACTCTCTACTTCTCACATCAACATATGACTTTTGATGACTCTGGGCGGTTTTCAGCCTGTCCCTTATCAACTGAACCTTCATCACAGCCTCATGAACGGAATATGGCCCTATCATAGCTGCCTCACCAACCTTAAACCATCTAATAGGTGATCTACATCTCCGCCCATAGAGAGCCTCGAATGGTGCCATTTGGATATTGGAGCGATAGATGTTATTGTAAGAAAAATTGATTAGGGGAAAGTGATCATCTCAACTACCTTTGAAGTCCATCACACATGCTCTCAACAAGTCCTCGAGAGTTTGAATTGTCCGCTCCGCCTAGCCATCTGTCTAGGGATGAAAGGTTGTGCTGAGCTTAACCTGAGTCCTAAGCCCTTTCTGAAAAAACTGCCAAAACTAAGAGGTAAACTGAGTACCTTGATCTGTGATAATAGACAGGGGCAGTCCACGTAATCGCACCAACTCTCGGATATACAGTTTGGCATAATCATCTGCCGAATTTGTAGTTTTGACCGGTAGAAAGTGTGCAGTCTTGGTCAACCTGTCTACCACCATCCATATAGAATCATACTATCGGCGAGTAAGAAGTACGCCTGTAATGACATCCATATTAATCTCTTCCCACATCCAAGTGGGAATTCTAAAATCTTGAAGTACTCCTCCCAGCCTATGATGCTCAAACTTCACTTGCTGACAGTTTAGGCATTTGGCTACGAATTTTGCAATATTCTTCTTCATGCCATCCCACCAACAGATTTCTCGTAAGTCATGATACATTTTGGTGGCACCTAGAAGGATAGAATACCTGAAGCCATGGGCCTCATGCAAGATCCTTCTCCTCAAACCATCAATATCGGGAACACATAAGTGACCCTGATACCGGAGCATACCATCTCCCCCTTGGGAGAAAATCTCCACCTTCTGACTTCGAACAACTTCCTTCAGCTTTACCAAAATCAGATCTTCATCTTATCTAGCTTTCACATCAATCACTGAGGACGATTCTGATCCAATTTGCACAACAACACTGCCATCGATTGAGTCGACCAACCTAACTCCCAACCTTGTAAGTCGATGGAAATCTTTCACCAGCTCCTTCCTTTCCTCATCCACATGGGACACACTCTCCATAGAGAGCCTACTAAGTGCGTCCGCTACCATGTTAGTGTTTCCCGGATGGTAAAGAACACTCATATCATAGTCTTTGAGTAGCTCTAACCACCTCCTTTGTCGTAGATTGAGGTCCTTCTGCGTGAACACATATTGTAACATCTTGTGGTCCATCAATACATCTATGTGGACCCCATACAAGTAATGTCGCCATATATTCAATGCGAAGACCACTGCTGCCAACTCTAGATCATGGTTTGGGTAATTCTTCTCATGGATCTTTAATTGCCTGGAGGCATATGCTATTACCTTTCCCGGTGCATCAATACACACCCGATCCCGATTCTTGAAGCATCCCAATACACAACAAAACCATCTGTACCCACGGGTTGGGTCAATACCAGTCCTGAAGTAAGTCGAGCCTTCAGCTCTTGGAATCTTCTTTCACAAGACTCCGACCATTGGAATTTCACCTTCTTTTGAGTCAATTTGGTCAAAGGTGCTGCAATAGATGAAAAGCCCTCAACAAATCTCTGGTAGTAGCTTGCTAAGCCCAAAAAGCTCCTGATGTTTGAAGGGTTCACTGGTCTGGGCCAATTCTTTACCGCCTCCATCTTCTAAGGATCCACCTTTATTCCTTCAGTTGACACCACGTGACCCAAGAATGCTACTGAATTTAACCAGAACTTGCACTTGCTGAATTTGGCATATAGCTGGCTATCCTTGAGAGTCTGAAGTACTACTCTCAGATGAGCTGCATGCTCCTCCTTGCTCCTGGAGTATATCAAGATGTCGTCGATGAACACGATCACGAACATGTCCAGATATTCCTTGAACACCCTATTCATTAGGTACATAAAAGTTGTAGGGCATTGGTTAGTCAAAAAGACATAACAATAAATTCTTAATGACCATACCGAGTCCTAAAAGCAGTTTTTGGAATGTCGCTCTCCCTAACCCTGAGCTGGTGATACCCGAACCTGAGATCTATCTTGGAGAAACATTTGGCACCCTGAAGCTGATCAAATAAGTTATCAGTCCTGGGTAAAGGGTATCTATTCATAATGGTGACCTTGTTCAACTTCTTATAATCAAAATACACATCCAAAGAGAACCATCTTTCTTCTGGAGACTTACTCGATCTAATGAAACCCTTATCTAACAAGTCCTTCAACTAATCCTTCAATTTCTTTAGCTCGGCAGGAACCATCCTGTACGGAGGAATAAAGATAGTCTGTGTATCGGGTAATAGGTCAATACCAAAATCAATTTCCCTCTCAGGAGGAACACCTGCCAAATCATCGGGAAAGAACTTCGGATACTCACACATCACCGGAACTGACTGGATAGTCGGGGCCTCGGACACAACATCCTTAACCCTGACTAGGTGATACATGCAGCCCTTAGAAATCATTTTCCTAGCCTTAAGATATGAAATAAACCGACTAGCTGGTACAACTGAATTATCCTTCTACTCCAAAACTAACTCACCCGAAAATTGGAATTCCACCGCACGGGTCCTACAATTAGCTGAAGCATAACATGCAAACAACCAATACATATCAAGAATGATGTCATATTTATTCATAGCTAACTCTACTAAGTCTGCGAAGGTAACCCTATGCAATACTGTAATGGGGCAACCTCTATTCACCCACCTAGCTACAACTGAATCACCGACTGGAGTAGAGACTGAGAACGGTTCTAATAGGATTTCAGGGTTAACTCCAAAACTACTAGCAATATAAGGGGTCACAAATTATAAAGTAGCTCCTAGATCTAGCAAGGAATAAGCATGGAAGACTTGCAACATACCAGTGACCACATCTGGTGAAGCCTCCTGCTCCTGGCGGGATACTAAAGAATAAAACCTGTTTTAGCGCTGAATACTTGCTACGCTAGCCGAGGCATCACACTGAGGGGGACGTGCTGCTAGAGCGGCTTAACTGGCTGCTGGCATACGTGCTCCACAAACCCAAAATCTGGCTGAAGGACAATCTCTGAGTCTGTGTCTGGGCTTTCCACACCTAAAACAAGCATCCAAGCCAACTAGGCACCTCCAAAGGTGATTTTTTCCACACCCCACACAAACTGGGAAAGAGCGCTCCACCTGCATGCTACCCTGGCCTCTTGACCCTACAACTATGCTCCTCTGATCCCCTCTGGATCTAGATGGCGTGCTGGCCAATGATAAAGCTGGAGCGATAGACCTGTACTAGGACTGCTGACATTGTCCGCCCCCTGACCTGACCTGAGAAGTTCCATAGCTATCGTTCTTGGGCCTCTTGGCCTCCTTCTACCTATGGTAGACTGAATCCATTTGTTGTGCATGCAACACAATATGGGGAAAGTAGATATCCTGATGCAACATGGCGATCCTACACTCCTTATCCAAATAATCTGCCACCCCATGAACAAAACGACTCACCCGAGCCCTCTAGTCCGCCACCAACTCTAGAGCATATATGGATAATCGGGTGAAATCCAATGCGTACTCCTGAATGTATATGTCACCCTATTTCATATTAAAAAACTCGGCCACCTTGAGCTCCCTCATCTCCCGAGGGAAGAACCGTTCCGAAAATGCCTCGTGGAACTCTTCCCAACCTACCGAGCATGCACCCACTACCCTCGCATCTCTCCACTACTTGAACCATATGTGAGCCACCCCCTTTAGCTAATAGGAGGTCAAGTCAACACATTCCCCATTGTTCACCCCCATAACCTGGGTGATTGTCAGAATCTCCTCAATGAAATCGTGTGGATCCTCGCCCACACTTTGACCCCATGAACTTAGGAGGATTCATCCTTAAGAAATACCTTACCCTAGCCGCTGCTGCATTCCTATTTTGAGGGTAATGCACCACTGTTTGATTATGAACCTAGGCAGCCATGGCCGGTGCCAGCATCTGAATCGCAACCCTAAACTTAGCGTGGGCAGCTGGCTATGGTGTGTGCTCCTTATGAACGGGTGGGGCTGGATGATGCCCATCACCATTGGCACCCTCATGACTGTTGTCGTTGCCATTTCTTCAGACATTCACTCGGCGTGGAGGCATGATTCTGCAAACACGAACAACACAAATTAGAAGGATAAAAGATTTTTCATCGCACTTCATAGATCATGAAAGAAGGAAACATTTCCTAAATGTCTAGTAGCCTCTTCGTCATAAGTGTGGCGTGCTTCACACCCATGAAAAAGACTCTACTTAACGTGGCTTTCAGACACCCTAGAACACTTCAAACCTATTGCTCTGATACCAAGTTTTTCACCACCCGAACGTACACCTGGATCGTAAACACGGGACAAGGAGCCCCAAGAGACCCCAAGTTAACCCATGGTATGAGAATACATCTAATTCACTCATATAAGTAGAAGACTCAATGTATGAAATGAAATCATGACATTATAATGGAGAAAGATAATACATGATCCATACATGATGGCTGAGTACAAATTATAGTTTGAACAGCCTCTAATCATGAAAGACAGGTTAATGGGACAATACCCCAACTAACCCTACAATACTGAAATTGAAAGAGAACAATAGAGTTTGAACATATGGCCCTCGGAACTTGAGGACTAACCAAATAAGCTGATAACAAACTCTAAAGAGCTACTGAGGAGGGTGAGCCCGAGAGCCTAGTCCTATATCATGAAATGATACAGCATAGAAAGTATGCGGTCAGTACGTAGAATGTACCGAGTATGCAAGGGAAGTAAAACAGACATTTGAAACTTATAAAACTCATAAATGATCATAAGAGTAGGACTTCATGCTCATAACGTAAACATTGTAACATAACATAAGGCTCAAGGTTTTTAAAATATTCGTAATACAAACGGAATCATAATAATGGGGGAAAAGATTTACTTAAAATGACTTGAGCCAAAATACATACTCATAAATATTCATAAATCATGAGGAACAGTGGGAGATTCTCTTAACCGACATACCCCATATAAGCACACATGAAGTCCGACTTGTAAACATAGTCGGGAGTCCGTTCGTACCTTGCCAAGGATAGAACCATAAAAGGCGTGAAATCACCATGAAAAGGGCCATTTGGGCCGGGGACAGTCACAAAGGAGGTCCTAACATACCTACAGTGGCACGTAGTTTATGATATCCGGGGCATAACCTGGGCCCCGAACCTACTCCGTGTTCGATACTACTCCCAAAACATATATAGTGCTCATAGTATAACATGCATGAATTCATGGGCTAGTTAAATCATGCTAATCATAAACATACTTGTACATATGTGAACTAGCCATGAAACAAGGACCATAAGTCGGCCAAAACATAATTCATGAATCATAAAGTTCATACATACTTGTACATCATACTTATAGCTTGAAATTCATAAAAATCATGATGGGCAATTGATTAAATCAACATTTTAAATCATAATTCATGTTGGGCTAATAAATATCATTAATGGAAAAGTAGATCATAAATCGATTCATCATGGGTCATGCATAATTAGGCTCAATATCAAAAGAATCCAACAATCGCTAACATTAAAAATAAATTAAATTTACGAAAGATGATCAAAACTCCATAGAATACGATAAGGTTCGAAAATCACAAAGCCCATTAACAATCATTAGATTTTTATATAAATCTACTTCAAAATGCAATAAATTTTTTGATAGAATTTTCTTAAACTTGTAGATAATGGGCATGGGTGTGAAAAGAAAGACTCATTGATGGTCTTATATACCTGAAAACAACTGATTCATAACCTCCATTGGATGCCCAAGAAGGAATTGGAAGGATTTGAAGAGGGAAGCCTTGAATCACCCTTTCATCGCCTTTATCCACTCTTGTATACATAAATGAAGAATTAGATAAACCAATCTCCCTATAAACCCACCTTTAATAAGCTAAAACGGTGTAGTTTAGGGCCCTAGGACTTAGAAATTAAGGAAAAGCCCTTACTAAAATTGCCGAATTTTGCTGACTGCCAGTCCCCACTAGGGACTGAATGACTCGTGACCAGGGCTAACAACTCGTGGCCTGGAGTCGTTGAGTCTGCTGCCTAATTCACTCAAGGGACCACACGAGGGACCCCACCAATCATAGTGGCTGACCAGTACTCGTGGTCACCACCCGTTTCCCCACTTCCCTAACACCTTAGCCAACCTCTCAATCCATGCCACAGATGACCTCATGAGTCGTCAAGTCTGACCACGACTCATGGTCATGCTCGTGGCCTCACCCAAAACTTTGTCAGGCGCTGCTTGACCACAAGTCACTTCACGACTCGTGGTCACTCCTCACGATCCACTTCACGGATCGTTCTGTGATCTGGTGTAAAATTTCAGCTTTTCACCATTTTTACTTTCGGGTCTGATCCTTGGGTTCCCGGGGTATAACTCCTGATAGGTGCATCTCTAGGAGGTGCATCTAGTAGTGGAGACTCTCTGAAAATAGGAGTCTAAGAGGAGAGCCCAGAAGACAGGTAAGAGGCTGGGTACTGTAGACTGCCAGCAAATCAATCTCCATATCCTCAATTGGAGGACCTCATATCTGCAGCTTAAGTACTACTACTCTAATCTTCTCCAGTTCAGCTTGGAGGCTCATAATCTCTGTCTGGATAGGGCCTCTCTTAATATGTGTCACCCTGGTCTTAATAGACTCAACTTTAGCTAGTGCTGTCTATTGGGTGATGAGAAGTGAATCCCGCTAAGGTTGCAGAGCCTTCTACACAACTTTGGCAATGAATGTAGCCAATTAATTAATCAACCGAGCGTGCTAGCTCTATTTCCTCTATAATCTCGCAACAAAGCTGTAAAATTCTCCTTTGTAAGATAGATTGGCCCACTCAGTGACCTCAGTATAGATGTGGTCCAAATGGGACTGTGTTGCATCCAAATATACACGCAAGTGTATGCAGTTGTACAAGTAATACAGTGGCTCTTGCAAGCCGGATGTAGAACCCACAAGGACTTGTGAATTAGAAAATATCCAATTCGGGTAACACTATGAAATTCAAAAAGTGCGATTATTACCAAGAATATATTAATTTTTTATCTAATTTTAAGGTAAACAATAAAAGCAACGACGTAATGAAATGGTTTGTAAACAAAATTAGGAGGATTCCAGGGTCAAGGAATAATTAGCAATCATGTATAGCAATAATTTAATATTGGCCAAGTTGATTATCTTGGCAGTTGATTCACGGGGTTGATTTTATAATTCGGGAATGTCCATCCTCTAATCTTCTATCCAAATTGGCCTCACAACTACATCATTGAGCGGGGATGTGATAACCCAATTCGAACACATTTATGTGTCATCCCATTTTGTAACCAAGTGAGGCGTATTAGGTATATTCCTATCCTAAATACAAATCTAAATCCTTAATTATTAAAGATAAGATCTCACTCCTCACATTCTTCATTCTATTCTATTGTTGCTCCTTCGGGGTTCGCACGGGAATTAAAGATGTATTCTAATGGTCGTGAATCATTAAATAGTATAATCAAGAATCAAGAACAGCAAATATGATAAACAACTCAAACCAATTAAACAATATGCTATACAATCATACTTTGTAGCTTCAACCTTAGAATGAGGGTTCTTAGCCACTCATAGTCTTACATGAAATTACAAATTTGTAATAGTTCACGTAATAATAAAAAGTGTAAAATAAAAGAGAAAGAATCCTAATTTTAAGACTCATCGATGTGTACTTCACTTCCAAGCCGTTCTCCCTCCTAAAATAAAAGCTAAGTATCCTATTTATAGTGTGTGGGAATTGTTGCCAAGATTGACCATCCTCTGTTGCACTTGGCCATCGCGGAGTCTAACCCTCCATGGCACGGCCACAACGCGGTAAGGCGGCCTCCATGACATGATACTATCATGGATGCCCACTATTTTGGATAGTCCTTTCTTGTCCAAATTGATTCCTTGCTCCATGCCACAGCCTTGAACGCCCCAGTGCTTCTCTATGGAACGAAGTTGACTACAAATGCGATTTTTAGCTTGTCTCACATTCCATAATCTATCCCTTAGCATTTATTTTCAAGATTAGGACCGTTGTCTTCAAATTAAGTTCAATCCATAAGTAATTCCAACCTACAAAAAGGCCTAATCACACAAGTTAGTTCATGGATGCAATTTAATCAAAACATATGAGATTATAATTGAATTAGTTCACAAACAAAGATATAATATGGGTATAAAATGGCACTGGACACATAAACATGCCCAAGATCACCACCTCACACACAAATCCTTGTTCATCCTCAAATAACTCTTTTATATCCCATGCTACAAGGAAAGCTTTAGCGTTATCAATTGAAACAAGATCACTCAAGTTAAGACTACAATGACTAACATGGATGACAAGTTCTTATCAAGCTTTTTTTATTTAACACATTTAAACTCATGAACAACTACTTCAAGATCTCCTAGCCTCAAGAACCGACTATATGATATTAGCAAACTCATGCAGGTCATCCAAGAAGTTTCGTGATCCAAGTCTGCACCTTAGATGCGACATGGTGCCTAGAGCGGCAAGTGACCCCCAAGCTAACCCATAGAATGGCATATCACTAATATAATCTGAATTATAGAGAAACTGAGAAGAAACTAACTGAGTTTGTAAAACAATAATTTTCATAAGTAATGAAATAGACTATTTAGATAGATAGATAACTAGTGAGTCATAAGCTGAAAACACTAATTCTCTTTTTGAAATCCTTACTAACTAATGAGTTTTTGGAACAAGTCCACAGCTAACTCTACAAGTCTGTAATTGGAAATAAAACAACTGAAAAGCACACAACTCCATCCCCTGATTGATGAGGACTCACCACTGATCGCTGATCAAGTTCTCGAATGTGACTACCTAGGGTGCTAACCTAAGTACCTAAATCTATATCATAAGATGATACATCACAAGAAGTATGGAATCGGTACTTTAAATACACTGAGTATATGAGATATGTAACTGAAGTATAAAACATGCTAATAGTTTGAAAAGTTGTAATAATGCATAACTAAATGCTTAAAATAAACTAAAGTACAATGATCCTATCTAAGATTATACTGATATGATATGATAGTCTAAAAATGTCATGCCCCGAAACTAGGGTAGGGCACATCTGACACTCGATTTGTGATTGATCAAGAAGCCGGCTATATAGTGTCTATAAATGTAACACTAATGTCGGCCAATCCACCTTTCACAACCAACCAAGATAAAGAAACCGGGAAAGCTGACAATGATGAATAAGCAACCTGGAAATCCAACAAGGCTACAATAAAGCTAAACAAAGCAATGGAAAGCCAACATGACTACACAATCCAAAAAAAACTATACAAACTAGTCCACATCAGCCTCTACAGAGTAACAAACTGAAATGCATGGGACAGGGCCCAGCCTACCCATGATATAAACAAAACTCAAAATAATAAAAACTAGGACATGGCTCCAGAAAAGAAGAAGCATACCACTAATCCACTGAAATTTGGCTCCTACTGCGTCTGATGACTTGAGCCTCAGCTTGTAACTATAGCACGATTGTAGGAGGGGTCCTCAGAAGAAGGGACGTCAGTACAAATAAAATATTCTGGCCTATAAGGCTAAAAACAGTAAACATATATTATAACAATGATAATTGTCACGATCTGAAAACATAGGACTGGATTGAGACACGGGACAAAGAACACCGAGAGCCTCCAAGTCGACCCATGACATGTACATAACATCTGATTTATTCAATAAATTGGACGACGAACATAATTAACATAGAGAAAGTCTGAACATAACATAACATTTTGGGTATTCCTCTATAAAGAATAAGGGAGAAGATCATTTCCTTCTTCTCTTCATTAGTTGATGGACTTGACTTTTTCTTTAGCCTCTCGACTCGGAAAGCACTCTTTGAGCATGCTGACAGAATGATTGACACTCATATCTCTCTCATTTACACATATATAAGTCTGAAGCTGAATATATACTATGTCCAAAAAGCCTCTAATACTGACGAGTTGATAGAACAAGACCCCAACTAACTCACTGTAATCTATAAACTAAAAAATACAAAACATATCTGAATAGAAAGGCCCTCGAAAGATAAGGACTCACCAACTTTGATAGGAAAGTACTAATGCTAGAAATCTTGCTAGCGATGAGACTGAGTCTAGATATCGAAGTCTATATCATAAAACGATAGAACATAGAGTATGCAGACAGTATGTGGAATGTACCGAGTATGCAAGGTAAGTAAAACCGCTAAATAAGTAAAATCATTAAACATGCATAATATAAAACATAATCAAGATAAGATTCTGAGAGTATGGCTTGCATGCTATTTCCCGAAATCATGATCTGAACATAACTAAACATCATAATTGAATCAAATGAACCAAAGTTGAGAACAGATAATCATAAGTAAAATTGAATTGGGTCAAACCTGCTAAAAACATAATATCATGACTCATGAACATGCATAACATAAATCATATGGAACAATGGGAGACTCGCCATATAATCGACATTACCACTATATAGCTTAAGTGGTTCTGACTATCACACTCAAGTGGGCAGAGCCGTCCAAAGCTTTGTCAGGGCTAAGGACGCTACCATGATATCAATATCAAACTGAAGGCCCTTTGGGGACAGGGGAAGCTCATAAAGGAGGTCCCAAATAATCTGAACATACCTATGTTGGCGCGTAGTTCTAAGGCTTAGGGTTGACTGACCCTTAGCCTACTTGGTGCTAAACACTACTCCTCAAAACATGCATATGCTCTCCATCATTTTTCAATGAAGATGAACCATTATCTAGTGATAAAGTTGACTTATAACATACATTCTTAAATCTGAATCATAACTATAACACCCCAAAACTTTCCTAGACTAGACTCAAACTTTGCAAGAAAAATCTAGAAGAAAACCAATAAATTTGTCTTAGAATGATTGAGACAACGATTCGTGGTCATTTCCAATGACTCGTTGTGCCAGTCATGGTCAGCAGTGTTTGGTCTTTCGGCAAACCATGAGACAAGGAATGACCCGTTGTGAGAAATAATGAGTCGTCCTGTTAGTCATGGTTTCCCCAGCACAAGAATCCTTTCTAGGACCCCACGACTCAACCAACAAGTCATTGTTAGAAACAATGACCCATTGTAAGAGTCGTAGGGTGAAAACCCAAAAACCACCTTCCAGTGACGATGAGTGGAAACAACAACCCATTGTTTCCCAAAACGAGTCGTTGTCATCACCAGTCGTGTCAACTTTGAGAATTTTTATAAATCCTTTTAGTGAACATAATGACTGGACACAATGACCTATTAGGTCCACCAATGAGTCATTATGTCACCCGTCATCAAACCCTCTAGGTTTCCTCGTACAGTGACCACGAGAGGAACCAATGATACGTTGGTTCCTCGAATGAGTCTTGGTGTCCTCTATTGTCAGATCCAGTGAACTTAAACCCCAGGAAGTAGGACCAACGAGTGGTCCCAACAAGTCATTGTCACAGCCAACGACTCGTTGATGACCCGTTGGGTCCCTGTTGTCCAGTTTTCAAATTTTTATTCTAGCGATATTTTTATAATTTCTCACATATTTAGTCCCTAAACTACGTCGTTTTGGGTATTATCCCAAAAATATTTGAGGGATTGAATGATTTTCATCCTTCATTCATCACTTAGACTCTTAAAAGAATGTTCATAGAACTCAGTTCATTCCTCTCAAGAAGAAACTAGGACAGTCAACTTCTCCTCAGATTCTCAAGGGATTTTCATCGGGTTTCTTCATCAGGTATGTGGGAATTGAACAAGGGAATAGTTCTTCCCTTGTGTCCCAAAAACCTTTTCTAATTTTCTCTATCAGTTCAGCCCTGTGCATTTGAAATGTAGACAAATTGTCAGATTAATTTCGTTAAGATTTCAAGTGGTATATTTCTCATGATTTTAAATGCTTATTATTCCCTAATTCTAGACATTTATGAGAATTGTATCTTGTGGAATAATTTAGCCCTAAGTCTCATTTTAGTAGAATTTAGGATCTTGCATGTTAGACTAGTTTCTCTGTAGCTTGATTCTAAAAGATTTGAAATCCCCATATTATTAGTGTATATGGAAATTTTAGTAAAAAATTTACACGTCTAGTCTCAATCAAATTGTTAGACTCAGTGTTGTCGAAAAATGTCAGCTGATCAATTTGACTACAGTTAATTCCTGAGTTGTCAGTGTCACCTCCCAGTTATCAGTATTAGACTCAATATCATATTTTAGTGGTTCTTTAGGAAGTCATGAAACTTCCAGATAAGATGCTCTGACCAACCTTAGGACCCTAGTTTCAAATTACAGTTTTTTCTTTTGATGGTTATGACATTTTCAGATAAGCAACTCTGACCAGTCCTAGAATACAAGTTACAGAATCCGGTCCGATAAGACTCTCAAGGTACTTTCAGATAGGTATTCTTGACTTAGTCTTGGGACCCAGTTTCGAGCTATCGGCTTAGTAGTCAGTCTAGGACTATCCATGGGAGTAGGACTTAGCACCGAGCGGATCGGGGTTCCAATGCACCCAGGTTCCCAGAACTACGTTTCCACCATAAGTTATATTTTATTGGCTTCATGGCCATAGACTTGTGATCACCCAGTTCATGCCTCTATACCGTGGAAAGGTATATTGGGTCCTACCGATGGGGTGTATACCTCGGCCTCCACGTCTAGCTCACCTGGTTATATGTCGGTTATAAACTCTCCCACTAGTCAATTCAGTTCGATTACAAATTAGCTAAGTTAGACTCAGTTCACATCTGTTCAGTACTATATTTCAAATTAGCATCTCAGATTTAGGGCATGTTTTTGACCATCAGACAGGATCATTTTGACCATCTCAGTATATCACAGTTTATTCAGTTTCAGCATTTTTAGTTGGTCATTGCATGTCTTTGCAGTTCAGTCATTGTATTCTCCTTGTTATGGTTTCTCCTACTTACTCAGTACATTCAAAGTACTAACACATACCTTTTATGTTATATCGTTTTATGATACAGCTGCAGGTTCTCAGTCTCAGCACCGTTAGTAGATCTCGCCAGAAGTTTTTAGCTACATCAGTGGTGAGTCCTCATCTTTCGAGGAAGAGGATTACTTCTTTTTAGTTATATTTCCTTCAGTTAGATTTAGAGTTAGCTGGGGGCTTGTCCCAACAACTAATCATATAGATGGCTTTCAGAAACACACAGAGTTTTATATTTTTAGCTTTGTTTCAGTTGTTTTAAAACTTTATGATTTATTTCTTCTTCATAAATGATTTATTTAATTATTTTAAAGCTTCCACTTTGTTTTTACTCAAAATGACAGTGTCACGATAGACCATAGGTTGACTTGGGGTTACATGTGACTCCTAGTACCGTGTCTCATCCAGGGTATAGACTCGGGGCACGACAAACTTGGCATTAGAGCACTAGGTTTAGAGTATCCTAGAATGTCTGAAAGTCGTGTCGAGAAGAGTCCTTTTCATGGGTGTGAAGCTTGCCGCACTTATGATGGGGAGGCTACGGACGTTATTAGGAAAACTCCCTTTTGTCCATACTCTTTTTCGTGCATTGAAATTCAATTCTAGAAATGTTCTCCTAACTCGTGATCTATTTATTTTTAGTGAAATCATGCCTCCACGACGTGGTAACGGAAAAAAGGTTAGAAACGCTCACTGACCTGCCCCATCAGCTCCAGCAGCCCCTCAGGATGACCTAGTGTCCTCTGTAGAGTTTAAAGCGGCTATTCAACTGCGCACAGATAGTCACAAATCAAGAGAACTAGTAGGTGGTTCCGGTCAATACTAATGCATCCGCAACAGCTGCCCGAGTTTGAGATTTCACTCGGATAAACCCTCTAGCTCTCCATGGATCGAAGGAGGGAGAGGACCCACAGAACTTCATGATTGAGATTACAAAGATCACCCGAATTATGGGTGTTAGCTCCTCTGAGAGTACCGACCTGGCTGCCTACTAGCTGGAAAGGGTAGCATAGATCTGGTACGAATAGTGGAAGGAGGGGAGACCAGCGGGAGAAGAACTGGTGGAATGGGAGGAATTCACTACAGCCTTCCTAGACAGATTCTTCTCCCGGGAGCTTGATCACGGGCAAAAATATCATGCCCGTGATACGCTTTATAACATAAATTAGTAGTGTTGTCTAAGTTACTTTATACATTTTCATGTGATTTTATATAAATGTGAAGATATGTGCTAACCAACATGATTAGCCTTTTTTTTGTAGGTTTTGATGACTTTTGAGGAGCTAA
>JACEIK010000929.1:12236-46809 GCA_018107945.1 Datura stramonium
GAAGTTATAATTCTTTACTCCATAAAACAAAAATTACAGGTTTCAGACAAATGACAATTATTGTAAATGAATGAATAAAAACGGTAAAAAAAAGAAAAGAAATGTAAAAAGAAACAGCCACCAAAAGGTTTAATCCTCCGTCTTCACTTTTCTAGACAGCTAATCAGCTGTGCAAACTTCGCCTCTCTCAAGTTGCCACTCTCCATAACTTCCGAAGGAGGAGAAAATGGGTTGGTTTCCTTGTTCTGGACCATCGAAACAGAGCTCAAAGAAGAAAAATTCCCTCGATTCGGTCCGGGACTCTTCTGGTATTTATCAATCTCCAAATTTGTAACTTTTCTGCATATAATCGACTGATTGTTTGATTTGGTTAAATGGGGTTGCTGTATATTTGTCCAATTTTTGTGGGTTTTGGTTGTTTTGGGTTTTTACTTCTGATTCTTGGATATTCAGCTGTTCACCATTTGGGGTACTTTGACCTGGATCTTGGTATCATAATCACTGACTTACTATTATGCTACTTGATTGTTGTGGTAATATGTTATGGAAATGCGCCGATGACCTGCTCCCTCTGGTTAGTTTAGTCTAGGTCGTAGTTTGACCCAAGCGTGTGAAGCTGGATTGAGAACCACGGGAGATCAGAGTTCAATCGCAGCTGAAAAAAATTAGGTGATATTTTTTCTATCTGACTATAAGTCTTGGTGGGCAGAGTCACCCGATTCCTATGAGGAATGCTGGTATCCGAAGGAATAGTCCAGTGGTGCTCCTAAAATGGCCTCAACACTAGTCATATAAAAATATAGTTTAGGTTATTGTCATGGAAGAATTAACTGAAATTGAAAATCTAGAGGCAATGTCTAACAATTCAGATATACTGATGCGGAAATTTGGGACAAATTATGGTTCAATTTGCTGAATGGTAGTACTTTAGTATGGAAGTAGTAAAGGTCGGACGATGAGTGCTTTCAAGTAGTATCTAATAAGAAGTTCAGTGGTGAATTATTTCAATTACTTAATGTCATTTTGTATGAATGCCTCATAGAACCAGAAGGAAGGTCCTTGTAACGTGATAATGGGATGAAATGGTAAAGGAGTTTGGTAGCCTCAAGTCAATGGTCCCAAATTTCCTGTCCGCGTGAGCTTGTCAAGTCTTCCTGTTTTGATACTATATCCCATATTAAATTCTACTGTAAACAACATCAGCTACTGAAGTTTCATAGTACAAATTTCGAGCAACCTTTTACAGTTAATGAAGCTTCATAGTCCAAACATCTAGCACCTTCCCACATCCCACAGTTGAACAAATAAAAAAGTTATATCTAATCATTTTCTCTGTTTGTCAATCGTCCTTGTTTCTGAACCCTAGTTACCTCATTTCAGATTCAAGCTTTGTTTACTTATCTATTTTATGTTCTTGTCTTCAGATAAGTTGAAAGCGAAGAATTCATTACACACAAAAGAAGTCGATAAGGATGCAGGGTCCAACCAAATTGCTGCCAAGACTTTTATATTTCGTGAATTAGCGGCTGCAACAAAAAATTTCCGAGGTGATTATCTTCTTGGAGAAGGAGGCTTCGGTAGAGTATACAAAGGGCTGATTGAGTCCAATCAGGTCAATTTCATCAACTCCTTTTCTTTTTGTTAATAATGGAATGTAACAAATAGATTTATAGATTGCTTTGCTACCAGATTCTTTTGAACTCACTATTCTCTGAATAGTGTTCATGGGTAAATTTTCCGTATTTTACTGATCTTTCTTCTTGATTTTTACTGAGACAAAGTTACATACTTTTATCCATTACGGATAAGCATAGCTATGTTATCTTCAGTTAGCTCATTTGTAAAGGGAAAACACTTGGGCTTCTTTCCGGTTTGGCAGTTGAAAATTCAACTCTGGGTCACCTGAGTTTGTGTTACATGAGAAATCTAAAATGAAAGTGTCACTTTTGTTCTTTAGCATTTGTAAAGGTGAGGCTTAGAGACCTTACTTTGTGTAGTTGTGTCATGGACATGCAGAATCAGGAAAGTACTTTACTTCTTCCTGACAAGCGGTGTTGTACATTTCACAGATACCTTGATATCTATTATGCTTTTTACCATATTCATTAAGCTTATTGGGATCAGTTGTCTTTTTCATTTTCACATATATATGTGTTTGGAGTTGAAATAAGCAAAGGTATAATTGACTAGGATTATTTACCTTTTTTCCTGGGGCGGCACCATTCTTGATTGTTTGCTTCTCACTTCTAAGTTGTTGGCTGAAGCTGAAGTTCAACACCTTTTTATACCTTTTTATTGATTTGGATTGATGCAGGTCGTTGCCATCAAGCAACTTGATCGTAATGGATTGCAAGGAAACAGGGAATTTCTTGTCGAAGTGCTGATGTTAAGTCTGTTACACCATCCTAACCTTGTAAATCTAATTGGCTATTGTGCTGATGGAGATCAGAGACTTCTGGTCTACGAATATATGCCATTAGGGTCATTGGAAGACCATCTTCATGGTAACCTTTCTTAGGTACACTTTCTTTTTAATTTTATTTTGGAAGTTTGGATTTATTTTGAAATTGAAGTGATTGTTCTGCAGATCCTACCCCAGGTAAGGAACGGCTAGATTGGAATACAAGAATGAAAATTGCTGCCGGAGCAGCGAAAGGCTTGGAATATCTACACAGTGCAAGTCCCCCTGTAATATACCGTGATTTAAAATGCTCCAACATTTTGCTGGGTGAGGATTATCACGCAAAGCTCTCTGACTTTGGCTTGGCAAAATTGGGTCCCGTAGGAGATAACACCCATGTTTCTACGAGAGTTATGGGTACTTATGGGTACTGTGCACCAGAGTATGCTATGACGGGACAATTGACTTTGAAGTCAGATGTTTACAGCTTTGGGGTAGTCCTCTTGGAGATCATTACAGGCAGGAAAGCAATTGAAAGTTCAAAAACTGGAGGAGATTTCAATCTGGTTGTCTGGGTAAGATTTTCTTATCATACAGCTTTTTGGTTGCTGTTGTTTCTGTGGTGGCTTCTTGTTCATTGATGTATTATGAGCACTATAGTTGTTCAACTATAAAAGGGAAAAAATCTTATAGGTTAGTTACAAAATGCCTTTACAGTAATCTGCATTCTATGTGATGAGTTCAATGAATAAGTTAAGGAACTGGTAATTGCTGATCTAATATGATTATTGTTTATCTAGAGCCCTATCAGGAAGCAGATGTTTTGAGTGACTTGTTCGTGGAAGATCAAGAGTATGTATTTTTCCTGAAAGAAATAACAAATATACGTTATCCTTAAGGCTCGGTAAATCAGTAGATGTTGATATGCTGTTCGACAGAACGGTGTCAGATGAGACCACTTGTAGCCATGTATTTTTACCATTGGGTGTTGGGCAAGGTTGGGTATTTCAATTGATGTGCTGTTAATGGAGTATTTAAAGCTGGAAAGTAGTGACACATTTGATATCGGAAGGCTAGAATTTCTTTTTAGGCCTTGTCTTTGTGATGTTTAAGAAAAATCTTGATCCTCTATCATGTGTTAATTGGAGCGATGAAGAGATATATAGAGTTCAGTTCCTCTTTGTTTCCCCTTTTTTTGGGGCCCTGGTGGGTGTGGAGTTGTATAGATTATTCTTTTCTGTTCGCCAACCATGAATGAACCAACTTTCTAACTTCATAATTGTGCTCTGGATATCAGGCAAGACCATTGTTTAGAGATCGGAGGAAGTTCTCGCAGATGGCTGATCCAATGCTGCAAGGCCATTATCCAGTAAGGGGCATGTACCAAGCTCTAGCAGTTGCAGCAATGTGTGTTCAGGAGCAACCTAACATGCGTCCAGTCATAGCAGACGTTGTCACGGCTTTGACCTACCTCGCTTCACAAAAATTTGACCATGAAACCCTGGGGGGCATACAAACTTCACGACCAGGACCTGCTACTTCACCTAGAATGAAACGATGGTGATAAGCAACAAAAAGGTTAAATGGAGCTATGAAGCTAGGTGGTGATAGAAGACAAAACGAGATCATCTAAAAGGGGGAGCCAAGGCAGGACCTCTTGAATACAAGCTAAGTTGAAAGTACAGATAACAAACCACGATCAGTGGCACCTCGACTGCAGGTTCAATCATCTGAACTAAATTGGCGCAACAAATATGTTTTCCCTCAGAAGTCAGACCAACTATGAGGTCCTCCCTTTGTTCTTTCTCAGTTGAAGCTGCTTATTCCCCTTAAATTATTGCATTTATAGGTAGGTGATTTGTGGTTGTCCAATTTGTGGTTTTTGGTCATTCTTTGGTAAACCTCCAAAGCCTGGTCCGGTATTTTTGTTGTACAGACATGGCTTGTGTTTACGAGTGCAAGTATGTATTAGAATAGCTCATTATGATGTACAATCTCGTGATTGTGTTTATTTCATGTAGCTATATAAGTTGAAAATGTCATTTTCAAGGAAAACGCATAAATTTGTAATACTGCAAGTTAGCATATGACTCTTGGATGTTGCTGAAGAACATTCTGTTTTCTTGTTCTTTTAATGTTGTTTTACTGTTCAATTTGCTATCAACAGTGTAATTAGTCGTTACAATGACTTGTTGACTTTGTAAAAATTCCAAGAATCTAATGATTGAAATTTGGAAGTCATTTGAGCAGAGTGGAAAAAGACCTCCCTTGTGGAGAAGGAAAATGCTTCAGGATAAATTATTCAAGCATTTATTAGTATAAACCTAATGGTGATACCAAGTTATTAAATCCAACAAGTATATATTTTCTAAAGTGATTCACCATATTGTTGAGAGAAAAAAGTTTTCAAGTGTTGTCCATGGAGATGGGGCAAGAAGAAGATCGTCGTAATAATTCATCCCAACCCGTGTTACAATAAGAAAACAAATAGTTATTAAAGAACATGTTAAAGGATTGATAATTTTGTCAGTCATCAATTGAATAAAGTACATTTGGCAGAGCATGGCACACCAGCAAAGATGTCATGTTCCAAGGCAACAAGGAAGAGAAAAAAAAGGAACACCATTGATATCCTCCATCCTCCTAAAGAACAGGATCTCAAGAGAGAACCCCCACAACTCATTGATCAGATTTCTTTACAAGACTCAGCAAGACTCCTGCGCTTAAACATGTCGCGACGACACCAAGAGACGCCTCTGTGGAAACATGGTATCCTGCGTGAATTTTGATGTAAGTTAACACAACCCAACTGGGATATCAATAGTAAGAGGAAAGACCTAAACTGATTTTCGCAGAAACTCACCGAAAAAATCAAGGATCATTTTGAATCCAATGAATCCCAGGACAACACCAATGGAAGGCTGAATGGAAATGGGAATATTGGTTAAAAAATCATCCATGAAAGTAAAGTGAACTATAAGGCTAGTTTGATTTGTTTTATTTAATATCTTAATGCTACCAACTCATATCTGTAGAACAAGGGCTCTAACTTGAGCAATCATGACCGACTCCGGACGAGTGAATGTCTGTTGTAATGCAGCAAGCAGAGACTGATAAAAGCAAGTCAATTCTCACCTGTAGATATTCCAACTCCGACATACTTTCAGAAATAAGCGTGTACAATGACCTCAATCCTGCATAAAGAAGAGCTAGGTTGGTCACCTAGTTTATAGGGAAAGAAAAAACATATTCACGGAAGGGTAATAATAAAAGAAGATCTATTTCTTCGCTAATTCAGAATGAGCAAAAAAGAGACCGATTTTCGTAAACAATTAACTACATGTACATGAGTCCTCAATATATATGAATTGATGAAAAGAACATAAAAAATATGATCATTTAAAAAGCATAGAACAACATATGCCAAATATCACTCAGTTTAAATCAACTCTAATTTGGTACAAGAATCACATTTCAATTAGTAATTGGCTCTTTTTATAGCTCTTGTGGTTAAAAACTTAAAATCAGAAGCAAAGTAAAGAGCAAAGGCTCTACCCAAAATTGCAAAGAGATTGGATGTGAAAACTATGAAAGGATCTCTCGTGACACCAAAAACTGCTGGTATAGAATCAACCTGAGAAGAACACGACATTGTTGTTAGGACGGAAACAAACAGGTGTGTTAGCACTTGAAGATATGTCAATGCCAGTATGAACAGAAAACTCACAGCGAATGCAATATCACTGAGTTCAATAACCGCTACAGTCAGAAGTAAAGGTGTAGCCTGCCCAAAATGTTAAAGCCTGTCAGAAATCAGAACAATTAATCTAAAAAATATTTGTTATAAGAAAACTATATAACAAGTACACAGGCTTTTGTCCGTATAGATGATCAAAAGACACAGGATTTCGTTAAACCTGACATTTAAAGGTAAAGATTGATATATGCATGAATATTATTGAGGTGAAATGCCAGGACAAAGATAAATTTTAACTGCTAAAAGAACTCCCTGTTGACTTACTTTCCATACACCATCCTGCAAAGTTATGAACCGGTCACCATCATATTCAGCTGCAACACCAAGAAAGGTTCGAAAAATCATCATATATTTAAGAGGCTGAAAGGTTAAATTTCTGTATAAGGAGCAGAGCTTCATCATCCCAAGGAAACGTGTGCCTGGACCTTACTCATGTATCATAAGTCATATGAACTAAAGAGTAACTCAAATAAGATCACGGAACTAGAAGATCATTAGTCTCTGAGTGGAAACATAACCTAATTCATGGGTTCCCACCCACCCTTGCACTTCAAATAAACTTGCTAAATCAAAGCAAATGTGTGGCAAGGAAAGGGATATTTTTCTATATATGGAGTTTTAGTTACACTGGACCATGGCTTTTGGTTATACCCTATAGATTAATAGCATGAGGGCGAATTTTATGTACTTCTTAATCATGCTCAAAGTGTACCTTTCTAAAAATTAAAAAAAAAAAACCACGAGAATATTAATGATGTAAAGCAGACCAGCGATAAGGGTATGCTGGCCAAGAGTACATCCAAAAGAGAACTTTACAATGTGTGTAAAGAACTAAGAAAGTCAACTATCACATCCGGCTCTAATACATGTGCCATAGCTTTGTTGCACCAAAAATTAAGCAAAGATATACACTTCAGCTTAAGATTAATTATATGACCCTTCTTGCCCTCAAAACATCTAGCATTTCTTTCTCTCCGTGTTACCAAAGCATATCTTTGTTCTCTAAGTGATGTCTAATTAGTTTCAAAAGGACATTGGCCATAATATGTCTTGCCATCACTCCTTTAATGTCCTCAGAGAAAATGATAATCTTTTTTTTTTTCCGGAAATGGTAAGTTTACAAAAATGATCCTCTATTCTGTAAAGTCTAATAACATTATCTTTGATTAAGAATTCTTTTTCCATTTTTTTGAATGAAGTAGTAGACAGCCTGGAGTATGTAATATGTATAAACTTCTAACTTCTATTTTCAGAAGAAAAAAAAGAAGAAATTGTATCAAACCCCACTTTGATGGGAACCTAGAAGGGAAGAGAATAATCAAATACGAAAAAGTTGGAAGCATAACATACTTCACAAAGTATGTCTCCAAAAATAGTAAGTAAACGATCACATTATGCACCTATACAGAATCACATTGCAGATCCTCCGAAAAGGGACACAAAAAGGAAAGAAGAGAGAAGGTCCTCTCTTAAATTTCCACGTTTGTGGCATGCACAACTTAATGATTTTTCTGTAAACTTATACACGAAGCTCTCAACTACAAGCTAGGATTGAGAAACAAGCATAGGGTGCAGTTGCTGTTCTAGGAGTGAATCTATTTGAGGACTCCAGAATAACCAACTCAAAGTTAAAAAAAAGTATCACGAGAATAAATCAAACTAGCAATTGTTATTGTATCATTTCAAATATCCAGAACAACCTATACAAAATTAGTGCCAACATAAGAAAAAAACCAAATCAGCAATCGTTTGCAGGAGCACATATGAGGCCAACCAGAAACCAAATATTGCACCTAATTATGCAAAGAAGCGAAGAAAATTTTACATGTGATGGGAATGAATTTCTGGCAGGTCTTCACAATGAAATTGTCAGATAGATCAGCATCTTCTTCTTCTCCAGTGAAAAGCTATGATGAGATTAAAAAAAAGGTATCATTAATTAAATTGCAAAAATGTTTTAGGGACAACAATATAGATCAGAGAGTAATATATGAACCCATTTAGGTATCCCACGGGTGCTCTTCTAATCAGCTTACAACAGTTTGGAACAGGTGCGGACCTTTATGCTTGAGCTTGTAAATTAGTGCCCATTTCCACATAACATGGAAAAGAAGAGTCATTGTACTAATCAAGATATATTGTACACAGACATCCAGGGTAACTCCAATGAGCAGCTAGCAGTCACTTTTCAACATAGTTTTAGCCTCAAGTGGTAAAATTCAAATTTCTGGCAGCATTGATTGCATGACTTGAAAATAACTCTTAAATGTTAATTTTCTTGGTATTCCCTTTTAGAAAATTACTCTAAAACATGTCGTAATCGACAATCCCTCATAGAGAAAATGTTAAAGCTTTTTACTAGATTTGCAGCAATTGGAAAGATGGCTCTGCCTTTTTCTTCTTTTTAAATAAGTAGTCGGAGTTTTATTTCACCAAAAGCACCACGAAGTTGCCAATACATACTACTCAAAAACTCAGGCTCCCTCCTTAAACTCTAGGGAGATCAGGAACTCAAGTAGCATGTTAACATCAAATGTCTGTCATTCTATATCAAAAAAAACAAAAAATTTACATGTATATCGAATTCTGTTACATCGGATTGGCTAAACCTTAAAAAAGTCTTCTAGTTTTGTCAAATTACCCAAAAGATGCGGGCTGGGATAGTAAACCATATCTTCCTGTTCTCTCTTCCCATCTGCCTTCAAGTCCAGCTCCATAGCAGTTCCTTCAATGTCTTAACAGAATCCCAGTTTAAATTGTACAGACTGAAAACATGCTCCAAAGGCTTGGCAGTGTGTGGACAAGTGATATATCTCTCCTTCACTTCCTTCACATATGAAGCATCTATTACATATTATCAAGCCCCTTCTTTGTAAATTTGATTGAGTTAGACAAGCTTCATGCTCCAATCCAGCAAAAATTGGCCACCTTGGGAATTGCATTGCCTTTACAGAATATCTTCTAAGGCCACTGTGGTGGACCATTTTAATCTGTGGTAATATTTCATAACCATATCTGAGAATACTTTCCATCTTTCTAACGTCTCCACCTCACTACATCTTTCCTCTTGGTATATTAGCATCTTCTAGTATTCTCAGAACCTTCCTATTTTCAGTCCTCAACATTTTTCTAAAATCGGCTTCCCGGCATTGTGCAACTAATGCATCAGGGTTGACTACCAAAGTGTACAAGTCTAGGAACTGCTCTTTCACAGGAATATGCCCAATCCAGGTGTCTTGCTAGAATCTAACTTCTGTCCATTACTCACCAAGAAGTAGGTGTACGCAACAGAATCATCCCATAAAACCTTACATTCTTCCAGAGACTAATCCCACATGAGCGTATGACATGTTAGCTGACTAGCAGTCCTTGGGTCTCCACCTTGCACTGTTAACCTGTTTCCACAGTAGTTTTTCCTTCCCAATTATAGTTTTACAGCCAGTTACTCGGATCTTTGACTCCTAGGCCTCCAATTAACTAGATGGAAAGTATTCTTTTCCTTATTGCCTTTCCAGCAAAATTCTCTTGCTATCCTCCTGTCCATTCTCTTCTCTACCTTTGAAGGGAGGGGAAAGATTGACATCATATGATTGGCAAACTATCTAGTGCACTATTTATATGTTCATTCTTGACATGTACTTCATGATGATTTACCCTCTTTCAACTAAAAGAAAGCACTAACAATTTCTGTGAAGTTCGTGGTGATATGCGACCATTACTCTTACTAGAAATGGATAACATCTTTAAAGAGAAAAAACTAGCGGAATGATGTATTAAAATGTCACGAATGATGTAATGGTGACTGTACCTTCAGATCTTCTTGGCTTAAGTGTCATCTATATTTTCTCAATTATGAGATCATGTAGCATCTCACTAAGTTTCTTGTTTTCTTTTTCCTTTTTGTAATAGAAGGCATACTCAGTGGTTGGAGTTTAAGTGATGGACAGAGGATTCTGTCTATTTGTTGGTCTAAAAAGAATAAAGCAACTAATTTATCCTGGTTGAGTCGTTGAGAAGAAAGGATTTAATCACCCTTTTCCACCTTTTTACTGCAATCAATGTACTTTTAGTTACTTCTGTCAGATGATACAATTGACAAAGTTGATTTGACATCCTAAAAGGGATTATATCATCAAATGAACAAATTTAAGTAGTTTTGTCCATAAATTTTTGCAACAGCACTAAAATAAAAACGTTGCAACTTTCAGAACAACAAATATGCTAATTCAAGTAATTTGGTAGTCATCGTGTTCTTACATATAGGATCCTTTGAAAAAAGACATAGCTGTTGCAGAAAATGAGCATCATAAGCATTAGTGGTGCAAGAGAGTTATGAACAGAGAGAAGAGTCTTTGAGGCCTCAAAGTGATGATCATGAAAATTAAGTATCCAATTGCCACTCCTAACTGCCACCCTTGTTCCTACCTCTCATGAATGATATTCACAAGGATATGTGCATGTCTCAGAATTTTCTGGGGCACGCTGGTTTATATCTATGTTACATGGGCTTCTCAAAAAAAATTATGTATGCTACATGGACTCAACTAAGAATATGTATCCAGTATAGATATATTTAAGTATCAGGTATGTGTATGGGTAAGTATCATGCATATGTAGGTATAAGCATAAGGTACAAGTTCTTTGTTATTTTTTAATGTGAAGAGTTAATACAAAGTATCCACACTCATGTCACAATCGTTCAACATGGCTACATCAAGGCAAATAAAGGATCAAGTAACATAAGTTTATCTTCTTAATAACATTGCATCAACGAAAAAAAAAGAGGCTAAAAGATGGTATTTAAATTCACATGGTATAGATGAAAGAGAATTCACCTTGAATGATGAGTATAGAAGAATCCCAGCCAACAGTAAGTTAACTGCCTCAAATCTCTGAAATGACACAAAATGATAAATGTGAATAACTTTGAATAATGTGTACTTCTCAGGGTAAGGGGATCTACTTGGAAGTTGGAACTTCTGCATATTTGTGTAATTACATGTTTCTGCAATGAAATTAGCAGCCAACCTGCAGGGTTGCTGTTCCTAGAAGTATGATAGACAATCTGAAGATTACGGCACCAGCGATTCCATATGAGAGCACCCGGTTCTGTAGACCAAATATGCACATTTGCATCATGAACAAGGTCTCATAATTGACAAATAGAAACATTGTCCAGTTTATATAAAGTAAAAGTAGGACCAGAATGAACACAATGTCGTGAGTGTGGACAGTAAGTGCAGAAAAGATAAGCGCCACACCTGATACATAAGTGGTACTTTGAAATATTTGAATATCAGAACGAATACAAATAAATTGTCCACTGACAAACTCTGCTCCAGCAGATACCTGAAAATATATAGCTAAAACCAGTAAATCCAGAAGCAGTCAAGCCTAGAAAGCACTGGAAGTTGATAGGAACAAATTAGAAGACCTAGGAAGGGAACGCATTGTCTAAAAATTGAGTAATAAAGAAAAATCAAACAACTCAGATCAGTCCTGCGTAAAAATCAATCCTCAGTGCAATCCAGTACTAAAACATTTACAACTTCATTGTTTTGGATGGATTTAGTCCTCTCAGATGTAAGGTACTTCTTATGTGGACTGGGATCTGATAGAAGTTGTGGATTTAGATCATGTCTCTCCAGCAAAGGAAAACCACAAGGTCCAACAGACACACAAATACAGAGGAATGTTAACAGTTCTTTTATTTGTCCATGATAATAGGACTAGGAGGTCAAGCTGAGCAGACAGAACGCTTTATAAAAGAAAAATGAGAATTTTACTGCTTGTCATAAGCAGCATCAAGAAAGTTTTTGCTCACTATTCACAAAAAGATGACAAAAGAAAGCAGGCTTTAAGTTTTACAATGGAGAAAATTACATGTTTATTATCGGGAGTAATATTCTCAGTAAACAATCAAATTTTCATGGCCAGACCAACAGCATCCATGCAACATCTTGCGCTTATGTGATAAGTACAGCACCGCTCGTTTTATGACTTGGTTGAAAGGAAACTTCAGAGATCCTAACTCCTGTCCATGAACTCTTTCCCCAATCAAACATGTAACCTATTCACCCGGTGCAGTTAATAACTCCAACATAGTACATTGCTCTAGGCTGACCCCTTATCAGCTCTTCGCAGGGCTAAACCCCTGAATGACCCCTCAAACCGCTCAGCTGGGTATCAAATCAATAAAATCATTGCTCTGCTTGATAACCTAGACATGAGATCTTTGACTTTGAATTAAAGAATCTTTGGCTTACTTCATTATATAGGATGAGCCCTGATACATCAGACTCTCTCAGTGAAACACATAGTCAAATTACTATTCTACCTGGTGAGTCGGTGACTACCCCATTGCCTAATAAAAATTCAGTAAAGATATGCAAAGGATCAAGCTATTGTATATTTAGAAGTTGTAAGAACTTTCTCTCTCACCCCACACCCCACTCAATCTCCTGAAAAAATGTTCCTCCTTTTCTCTACTTTGCATATTTTTTTCAGAGTTCTACTCACTTGAATCACGGAGATATTATATAGGTGGCAATTCTAAATAGCTTTATATTCATGTTATCATTTTAGCATTACGAATAATTTCCAAGTACTCCACATTCCATAGTCGCAATCAGCACTAGAGGTTCTATTATCTTAAAACAACAAAGAACTTCAAGTATTTCCAAAATTTATAGGCTTAAATCTTCAAAATGCTGAAAAAAGTAGTTTGACTCTTTACCCAGCGAAAAATTCAGATGCCTTGCTAACTCCATCCACGAACCCCACACCAACACCAAATGCCACTGCTGAAAACACCTATATAAATCCATCACTATATTTCCTTCAATTTAGAGTGCTAGATCAGTATGACAAACAAGAAATGCTGTTATGACCATAGCAAGGAAGTACTTACACACAAGGCGACCGTCCTGACAGAAGACACATAATTGCCAGACCCTTGAGTTCTTTCTTCTGCTTCATCAACAACAAATGTATTATGAGACATCTTAATATCGTTAGTGCCATTATGTGACTGTGATGACAAAGTCTCCTCTGCAGAATTAACTTTTGCCAGGCACATTACGTTCTAACAGAAAAAGGACTGACGACCAATGACCTTAGAACATGCTAATAGAAATTCTCAAGACAGATGGACATCATTTATCTCCTTTTCTTTAGTGTTCATGTTAGCTGGATAGTAAGTTGAAGCCACTTTGGTAAAATTAACCAATGGAGATCAAATTTAAGTGATTTGGTGGGAAAGATTATAATGGATAACTGACCTTGACCTTCAAAAGAGGTTGCTAGTGAAAATAGATTCATTACTCTGGTAATTAAATGGTGGACAGAAACTTGAACTAAGTTCCCCATTTATCTTCTTTGCAGAATGGTGGGTGGGAGTTATGTTTGGCATATAAATCAATATATGGAAGCAAGGATGGTCATATTATTTTTCATAACCAACATTCTTATAGAGATAAAGATGCTGACGTAGTTAAAATCATTATGAAAGAGAGTACATAACATTGGCAACTAATATGCTATTGCATAAGATGCTAAACATAAAACTATTAGAAAAGAAGTGTGAGGTAATATTTCATGAATCCAGGAATGTTTGCAGTAATATTTTCTTTTCATGAAAGCTCTTTGTTCTTGTATCCTTCAAACTTGTTTTGAAAACACTTTTCTTGAGCCGAGGGTCTTAGCAGAAACAGCCTCTTTACTCTCCCAAGGTAGGTGCGGTCTACGTACATCCCACCCTCTCCGAACACCACTTATGGGATTACATTGGGTATGTCGTCGTTGACATGATTTGGTACAGCAACAAGAAAAAACGAAGGGAGATCATTATACATGACTAAACGAAGATACATTCTGGTCTGGCTTCTGGTTAATAGTATGTTGGCCTAAGAATAGACCCAGGAGTTGAAGTTGGAAACTGCAGAAAAACCTGAAATTTTACACCAGGACGACTCGAGGTACGAATCGTGGTGAGGACCTACGACTCGTGACTCGAGTCGTGATGAATTTCAGGAGCCTGAGGTCATATCACGGGTGGTCCTACGAATCGTGACGCGTAGGTACGACTCGTGGTTAGGAGCGTGGTGAAATTCTCAATGGTGCCAGAGTGAGTCGTCATGGGTCATGGTACAACTCGTAGGATGTAGAAACGAGTCATGATGAGGAGTCGTGGTTAAGTCGTATTTGGTATGGGTGGATGGTACCACGACTGACAGTACGACCCATAGGATGGTACTACGAGTCTTGGTATGCGAGTCGTGGCCAAATTCAGAAGATTGAAAAGTGGTGAAGTGACCACGAGAGGTGACCACGAGTCGTGACTTCGTGGTACGACTCGTGGTACAAGTTGTGGTCGGGACCAGAACTGTTATTTAGGAAAATTTCATTAAGGGCAAATTCGACCTTTCTGCGCTTTTGGACCCTAAACCACGCCGTTTTAGCTTCAGTTTCAGACGTTTTAGTGGGGGTAATGGGTACTTTCCCTCATTCCCCACTCAGACTTCCAAGAAAAAGTACGCAAAGTTCCTCTCAGAGCATTTCAGAGCAACAACTAGGGCATCCTTTTCTTCTCAGTTCCTCAAGGAAATTCTTCGAGTTTTTCACCAGGTATGTGGGAATTCAACAAGGGAATAGTTCTTCCCTTGTGTCCCTAAGATCTTCGCTATTTTTCTTCTAACAGTTTAGCCCTGTGGATTCGAGATGTAGGAGATTTGTCAGACCTATATCTTTAAAATGTTGAGTAGTATATTTCTCATGATTTTTACTGCTTATTATTCCCTATTTCTAGGCATTTATGAGAATTGTGTCCTGTGGAATAATCCCTAATTTTCAGTTCAGTAGAATTTAGGATCTTGCTTGTTGGACTAGTTTCCCGGTAGATTGATTCTAACAGATTTGAAATTCTCATATTATCAGTGTATGTGGAAATCTTAGTCAAATAATTACATGTCCAGTCTCAGTCAGATTATTAGACTCAGCGTTGTCCAAAAATGTCAGCTGATCAGTTTGACTCCAGTCTTTTCCCGAGGTGTCAGTGGTGCTTCCCAGTTATCAGAATCAGACTCAGAATTTATTTTATTTGGTCCATTAGGCGGTCATGACATTCCAATTATATAGCTCTAGCTTGACCCGAGACCCCGATTCGATTATCAATTTGGTCTTTAACACGGCTCACATAAGCAACTCTAACCGATCTTAGAACTCGATTTCAGATATGGTCTTATAAGACGCTTGGGGAACTCTCGGCAGTATCCTTTGAGTGGGTATAGTCTTGGGCCCCAATATGAGTTATCTAAAACTTGTCAGGTAGTAGTAGTAATAAGTTATCCAGAGTGGGAGTAGGACTTAGTACAGAAAGGGCCAGGGGTTCCGGTGCAGGGTTCTAGAACTTCATTGCCCATAGTAGGTTATATATTTACTTAGCCTCATGGCCCCTTTGACAGCGATTCTCATAGTCCATGCCTTTATACCATTTTTGGCAAAGATATATACATCGGATTCACGTCAGCTCACGTGGTTATATGCTCCGATTATAGCCTCTCCCACTAGTCGATACACGGTTTACTCTCGGATTCTTTAGTCCCGAGATCGGTTCGGTGCGGTATCTCGGACTTAGTAGTTAGGGCATGTTTATGACCATCGTAGTCATTTTGACCATATTAGTTTTATATCGATTGATTCGGTTTTGACATTTGGATGGTAATTTCATGTCATACCGGTTCGGTTACTAGTTTTTTTCATGTCATTTTATGTTTCTCTCGCATACTCATTTACATTTCAAAGTACGCGCACTGCTATCTTTGTATCGTTTGTCTGTTGCGAGTTCCAGAACATAACATCGTTAGCCGTTGCCGATCCGGATACTCCTACCAACTGCCCGTAGAGTGTAAGTCATCATCATTCGAGGGTCTTGTTTTACTTCCTTTCGGTTGAATTATTATTTCGGTTAGACTTAGAGTTATTTGAGGGCTTGTCTGACAACTCCTCGGTTAGATGGCGTTCAGACAGACATGGTTTTGGTTATTTGTACTATTCAAATGTTTTTTGAATTTTATGTTTTCGAGACTTGTCTTTCATAAATGTTTTATGATATATTTTTAAAGTTTCGTGTGCATGTTTGTTTCAGTACTAGTGAACGATAGACCGGGGGGTTGACTTGCGGTCACTTGTGGCTTCAAATGCCGTGTTAGTCAAGGTGTAGGCTCGGGGCATGACATAGTACCAGAATATATTGGTTTTAACAACGATATTGTTTTTATGCTACTATTTTCATTTTCCAAGTTCAGACCAATAGAAAGGCCCAAAATGTCCTAAGCAAAAATATCTGAAAGTGGGGAGTATCATGCTAGGAAATCCCACATCTGCAGACCTCACGGATATGATACGTTATCAGCACAATAGTTGAATTTCCAAATTCTTGTCATTTCATTTTCCTTAACTGAGTTCTTTTTCTTTCTTTTTCTTTACATAAGAAAACCAAGTACAGTAATAAGAATTGTAATTTCTAACCTGCAGTAGGCAGAATTCACTTCCCCTTGTTCGGATTTTCTCAAGCAGGAAACCACGGCACTATATCTTCGTCTACAATTACACCCAACTACAAACAAAAAGAAACTTTAATGCCATGTTCAAACTTAAGGAAAATATTCATGAAGAAATGGGGATATACAAGCATCAATCATGTGGATTAGTAGTCAAAAAATTGGGTTGAGATCTCAGGTTAAATTCCAACAAAGACACAAAATATTAGATGATTTCTTTGTATCCATACAACCCTTCGTGCGCAGAAAGGGGCTCACCTAAAATGGGTGCTGGAAAGGGAAGAGGAGATAATTGAAAGTGAACCCATCTTGGAAATGTAGCAGGAGACGAGATTGGGGAAATCTTGTGCAAGCTGGAGATGAACTTTGGATGGGTTGGAGTACTGTTGTTATAGTTATGGAAGCCAAATTCATGGCTTTCACTTCGATGCAGACTCTATCTCTTCTCTAGCTAGTATTTTACTGGTTCAAAGAATGAAACTGGTTGTGACAACTCTCTGCAGTTCTGCTATCCGATTCACAGATAGGAAAGTGACCACAATTCCCAAATCGTCCACTGATTTCTTTTCTTCTCACTCCATCCCATTTTAGATTGTTACAATGGTTTTTGGTTAAATAATTTATTTTAAAGGGTTAACTCTACTAATTACACATTTATTATAACTCATTCATAAAAAGATTTCTTATATTTTAAAATCAAATACTTTTGCATAGGAATTGTTTGGTAGAGTGTATAAGAATAATATTGAATAGTGTATTAATAATGTTTGTATTATTAATACCATTATTTTTTATGTTCTTAAAAACAAATAAAAAGCGTAAAAAGTAACAAAATTAAATTAAATTTCTAAAAAAATTATTTACAAAAATACCTTCTACAAATAAGTCGAAAAGATGTTGAAATTTTTTTTGAAGAGCTATTGTGTCTTTAACTAAGCTAATGCATGCATTAAAACCCATTGCATTACTAATATTATGATTTTTCATGTATTATTTATGCATGGCTGTGCGAATAAAGTGTGTAACTAATGCATACATTAATAGTGGTTTGGTAGGATGTATTAGAAAGAAGTAGTACATACATTAACTTTGTGTATCACTAAAATTCTTATTTTGGTATGCTTTCAACTTATATAACCTAATACACTACATTTGGTATTGCCTGTATAGATAATACATGAAAAGACCATGATATAAAGTGCAATGGTTTCTAATGTATGTATTAGCATAATTAAAGATATAATTGTCTCTCAAAATCCTTCGCTTTTTGTCTTTCAATGCTATTTACGGATATTTTTATAAATAATGTTTTAGAAGCATTACAATCCATATTATTTGAAAAAGTTCCCAGAGATTGATAGTATTACAAAAAGTGGCTTGCATTGTAATGTAGAATTATGATTTGTTACATTCATGATCTTTCTAGCCTTGTTTTGTTGAGTCTAGATCATGATTATTGGCAATTTTTATAAGTTATTTGCTCAAAAAAGAAACTTTTTTTCTTTTCGTAGTTGACGGTGTTGGCTAAGTTTTATTTTATAATTTTTACTTTGATAACTAATCAAATTGTTTAATTACCAAAGAAAGAAATTCATGTTGATTTCTTTTTCAACTTTCTAAAATACTTATTCAACATTCTTTTTTAACTTCAACTCAAATATTATCCAAACATCTACTAATTTTCTAACAATAAAAGGGCTTCGTTGCTGTGTATTAGCAGTAATAAGAGAAGTCATGATCTCATTAAACCAGTTACAATTATTTCGTTAGTAAATTAAAATGAAAAAAAAAACTCAATTCCTACATATTATTAAAACTAAATAGTTAAACCCCTCCGTTAAAAAAATAATGAAAAATATTTAAAAGTGTTAAAAAAGAATTTCCATAAGCTACAATCCTTAATTTCTTGATCGCACTTTTTCACTTAAGTGAATCATCTTCATATTTGTTGTAATTGGCCATTAATTGAAGTGTTTAACCTGATTTAGGTCTTAAATAAATTTAAATATTAATTTAATTCTTAATATATAATTTTTGTTTAAAATTTAAGGCTATCATATCATTAAATAGGTATCATAAACTATATTTTCAGTTAAAATAACTATGAAAAGCAACAAAATAAAATTGGATGACCATTAAAGCAAAAATAAATAAAATTTAGATAACTTTTTAAAAAGTTGAGTAGCTTTGTGGTCAGTGGCCAAGTGAGTGATTGTACGGCGTTTAAGCTACTGTGGCTTCATTGGCCAAAAAATAAATACTTATTTATTTTTCTCCAAATGTAAATAATATTCGCTTTGTTGACTTTCAACACACATATGCAATCTTCAGCAGCAACTCTTAAAGAAGGATGAAACTCTTGTGTTGTCGTGTTAGATAAACTTCTTGAAGCCAAAACAATGGGTCTATTTTCACTCTCATTACTCTTCTAATTATAGTCTTTGTTTGATATTACCAGCGTTTAAATTTTTTGTTATATATAATAAAAAATAATTATTTTTAAATATTTGTTAATTTTAAAAAATTAAGAAGATAATACCAATATTTAATGTTTAACTTTTTTTTCCTGAAATTATTTTTGTGTTTAAATGATATATAAAAAAATTAAAAAAATTAAAAAAATTAAAAAAATTAAAAAAATTAAAAAAATTAAAAAAATTAAAAATATTTTTAAAATTATAAAATTTTATATTTGTGTTTTTTTATGTTTTTAAAATATTTTATAAATAATAACAATTAAATCAAAATTAAAAAAATAATATTTTATAATTTTATAATAAGGCTTGAGATAGATCTCATCTAACCGGAATATATCCCAACTCGAAAAATAACATCTTCCGATTTGATTTTTTTATCGGGACAAATTTACAGGAAAAATCAAAACACCTCACGAGTGGAGTGAGAAAGGAGTTAAGGGCGTTTTGGGAATTTGAGGCAGAAAATATCGCCCTCCAAATTCCTAATCAAGCGAGCCATAGCAATACCAATCCCAGAAAGAGCAGCTGCTGCTTCCAGCCTTCCACCCCGTCGTTTGCAATTCACTCTAGGATTCGCTATTTCCAAAGTTCTCTCTTTATCTCTTCGATCCTCAGCTATGACCACAACGGCAGCGCAGCAGAATCCTGAGAACAGCATGAAAAACCTAGATCAGCCGTCAGATTCCAATCCAGCGGCTGAAAGCGTATTCCCTACCGATTCCACATCCGAATCGCCGAAATCACCGCCGTCTGCCGGTGCGAAGGAGGAAATCAAGGCGTCGGGCGGAGATGACAGCTGCCAGGTTAATGATGTCCAGAAGAAGATGAAGCGAGCAGAGCGGTTTGGAACGCCTGTCCAGCTATCCGAAGAAGAGAAGCGAAATTCTCGAGCTGAGAGGTATTAACTTTTGTCTTTAAATTTTTGCATTCATTAGGATTTGTGGTTTATTCTATGAGTTTTGTGTGTAGTTTTGTTCCAGTTTAGCATGTAGATAGCCCTCTGTGCCAAAAGGAATTGGATCTTCCCGAGTGCAAGCACCAGCTCATGCAATTTTGGTGTGAATTCCGGCATTTTCTTAATATTTTTTAAAAAATTGTATACTTTTAGAAACTGTTAGTACTTTCTATGAGATAAGTTCCCAAGAACAAATGTCACATAATTGCTCTTTGCTGGAAACTAGCATTAAATCTTGGTAGACGGGATTTTAGCTCCGATTATTGTAGTTCCCGTGCAGTACCATTAGGTTCAACTGGATATCTTTGGATTGTGGTGGTCATTGGTGGTTATATGCATTGACAATAGATTTCTGGCTGTTGTGAGGAAAATTGCTCGGCAATTTAACTCAATTTTTCTGATTTTAATGCTTAATTGAGAGGATACATCTTTGAGGATTGTGGTGGTCCTTGGTATTTATATGCCTTGACAATAGATTTCTGGTTGCTGTGAGGAAACTCAATTTTTTCTGATTTTAATGTTTAATCGAGAGGATGAGCAGCTAAGCAGTTTTTAGAACTTTATTCTAGGAAGTCGAGAAACTTCACTAATAATGAAGGTCCTGGAATTGCATTACTATTTTCTGAGATTTAAGCATCTATCAACCATGTACTTGTATGTGACAAGTGAATGACAATTCTTAGTTTGTCACGAGAAACAAAGAAGTTGATAGCATTCACGTATTCTGCACTTTTTGGTTTAATTTCTTAATTTCCGTGTCTTAATTATGGAGTATTGTGATTCTACTGTTATTGAATTATATTTCACAGGTTTGGCACTGGGTCCCCAGTTCAAGGGTCAGATGCTTTAAAGAAATCTGAGGAGCATAAGAGGCAGGCTAGGGCCGAGAGGTTTATATTTTTTCCTGTTTTCTTCATCTGAGATGTATTAGTTAAATTGGCTATGAATTATACATAGATTTTGGTTGTTCCTTAGGTTTGGGCTTGTGAAATCTGCCACATCTGATGAGGAGGCTAAGAAGAAGGCTAGGTTGACAAGGTTTGCGCCACCAATGAAGACCGATCCAGTGGAGGAAGATAAAAGGAAAGCTAGGGCTCTAAGGTTGTAAAAATGAAAATGGTTCATTTTCTCTGTTTTAAAAAAATGGTTTATTTTCTCTTTATTACACCTTGGAATCTGCACGATATTTTCAATCCCATATATCAGTGTTCAACATATTATTGTTTGTCAGATTTATAACTTAATTCTGATAGCCGTGTGCTTTTTTAAATAGGTTTTCACAACCACAAGCAAACGGCAAAGGAAATATTGAGCAGGTTTGTTTTTGTATGCATAAGCAGAGCATAAGGTTTGGTCGAAAAGAAAAAAAAAGAAGTGCCATCGTTATGCATTTGACTGTTTTTACTTTAATTATGCTTGTGTTATTCGTGATCAAAGAAGCGGATCTTGTGTGACCTCTTCATCTAAAAGTTTAAGCTATACAAGTGAAACTTTTATTTGTTTATTTTGGTCTTCAACACTTCGCATGTTTGCTTAGGGCTCGTGACTATATTTTTGTTAATAAATAATTATGAGATTCTTCATAAAAAATAATGATGATATTGATTATCACTTCAAATTGAAGTCAAGGGTGAAAGAGGACGTTGCACCAAACAATGACTACAACTAAGTCACTTACAAATGTTATTACATTATGGGATTATGGTATGAGAGATTAATCATTTTGATATTGAATAAGACATGTCTTCACCTCCAACGTGCTGAAATAACATTGCTGAAATGTTACCATGAGGGTATGTTTGGTATAACGTAAAAATATGAATGTTTCTAGTTTGGTTGGGCAAGAGCCAAGAAGGTATATGAGATATGATTATTGTAAAAAGGTGGATTGTATTGAGTAATGATTATTGACAACTATTTATACTATGACATGCGAGGGAAGGTGGGTCAATAGAAGGACTAACAAGCTTCTGATGAAGGGTGCGCGATTTTCCTGTTTGAAGGTTCTTTTTTTTTGGGGTTGGGGGTTGGGGTGGNTTCTTTTTTTTTGGGGTTGGGGGTTGGGGTGGGTGTTAAAACAAAGAAGAAGAGGAGCAGAATCCTGAACAGGAGAGGAACACCATGCTGACATATCTCTTCCATAACTTTCTCTAGGAAAGAGATTAAAAAGAAGAGGATTCAAAGAAAGAAAGAAGCATCTAAAGGATCTTCTTTTTTGATTCTTCATTCTTTGAACTCTCATAGCGATGGATGATTTTGTAGTGTTTACCTTCAACTCCTTATGATTTTCTTCTTTTGCCTCTTTCATTTGTAAAATCCTTCCCTTCATCTTTGGATACAATCTCAAGTGGGTTCACCTTTTTTGGGATTTGGTAAACTCCCCACAATCAATTCACTTATTCCAAGTTCCGAGCTTTACAAAATTTTGTTTCATTAAATGATCAAAATTTAATCTGTCCATATTGTCGTAGAAGTTAGAATTGATGGTTATAGAAAGTGAGATTGGATATTGACTTCGTGGCTAGATATGCTTATCATCAATTTAATACTGCATAATTATGTCGGATTGCAAGTTTGTATAACTTGTGGGAAATTTGCTCGGGTTGTTTAAGGTTTTTAGTTCTTTGCATATTGTCCTATTAGAAAATATGAATAAGTTTGATAAAAAAATTAGCAATAAGCTTATTGCATATAAGATTGAGAAATTAGTTAAAGCTTACTAGTCTAGCCAAATTGAGAAATTCATTCGTTTCTATCTTTTTTCTTTTCTTTTTCTAAAAGGCGGGTCTTCCTAGTGGGCTTGTTGCCACTAGATAGTCATCTTTGATCCTGATCGGCTGACCTTTCCGATCTTGAAACAAAGAGAGTTTGGCGTCTCGCTCATTCAGAGTGGAATAAATTCCGTGAAGACGACGAGAGATGTCATCTGCTCTTTCCGTTCCTTCTCTTTCGGAGTGGAGCACTCCTCTCTGTTTTGTTCCTTTTTAATAAAAGCTTCCTACACGTTCTAAGCGATCCTTCATGTGAGGTGAACGGTACGTATGAAGTGGAATCCATTTGTCTTGGCTTCTAACTTATAAGGGAGTTGCATTCTGAGGGCCTCAAAATATCCACAACTATTGTCAAGTTTGGGCATACTAAACAACGACCCAATTAAACTCGTGGCCGCACCTTGAGAAAATAGTGATATTGTGGTCAACCCTAGATATGTGGCTCTTCAATGGGGAAGGACCATGCTAGTCGTCCGAGTGTGTGGTGTGTTGTGGGTGCGTTTTAATGTCTTCTTACTACGAAAAAGAAATGGGAGAATATGTTATTCTCATTCTCGAAACTCCAATTGTTCTCTCAAAAAATACAAATGAGAAAATAGGACTCGTAAGCTTTAACTATTTTCTCAATTTTATATGCAATAATCTTATTGCTAATTTTTTTTGTCAAAACTCATTTGTATTTAAGAAGAGATATTGTAGTATACTACTAGCAATATCATGTGCTCTTATTCTTCTGTCAAAAGTAGGGAAGAGCAAGTGTCTTGGTCAAATCAATCAAGCGATGGGGCCAAAGATTTTACTTCGCTAGGACGGAGTTGCTGTTGATTGATGATTGGCCGAGGGGCCCGTTTTTCTTTTATCAAGGAAGAGATTTTAGCTGGGTACAAATAGGCCGGTGAAAGACGAGAAGGCAAGCATGCAGGTTGTACCAGTTAGCTTTGAGCTGTCGAGTGACGATTGCTCCATCTTTTAAGAAAGGACGCAGGTGGCTTGTCTTATAATAAAGGGGTACTCTCTTATCTGATGTGCGCTATATTATTGTGTCCTATTTCTTAAGGAGTGATCCGGAATTAAGCCATATGGCAATACCCGCCAAAAAAAGGAGACCTTTTGTACTCAAATGCGTACTAGGAAAGGACAATTATTCAACGCACTAAAATCTAGTGGATGGGGTTCCATATTCATGAAAAGTCAGGTTTAAACCATGTTATGGAACCAAGACAACCTAATAAAAATAAGGTTATAAATAATATAATAAGAAAGAGAAAGGGCTTCCAATGTCTATAAATAAAAGCTGCTTTCTCTATTTGGCAAAGCAAAAAGGATATGGATCTAACTGCTATTGAAAGACTTTCTCAAATTAGTAAGTAATTCTAAATGTTGAAAATGCAAAGCGCGAACGACAACAAACTCTGCTCGCCTTTTTGGCACACGTGCCTGTTGCCGATTCGGGGCTAGTGGTATAGCAGATACAACAACTCTTGAATTGCATTCGAACTCTGAAAGAATAGGGGAAGACCCTCATCCGAGAACCGGAACCTCAGATTGTCAGGATGGCCTCCCGCATTAGCGGCAGAAACAACTAAGAGTCGGTCGATTCCTTTTAGTTTTCTAAGGTTTAAATAAGTGTCTATAGATGCAAAGTAGCGTGTTTCTTCTTTTTCTTTGTTTGATGGAGATCTACTCCTATGCTACGTGTCTTTGTTGTGTTTGCATGTATCACTAGCAGTCTTCAATGCTTCAGTTGTTAACTTTGTAATGTTGTGTTTAGTTGTATGGCTGGTCTATGTGTGAGTAAGCTTCCTATTTGATGCATTTCCACGTAACGGCTATTAATGAATAAAAAATGTTGGTCTGCTCTGTTAAATATTCCTTATGGATTTAGGTTTCTAGGTAGATCAAAAACCTCAGTGAAGGTTATCGAACACGAACAAGATACGAAAGATGTTAGACAGTAGAATTGTTTGCTATTGGTTATGCCTTAGCAGAGAAGTAAAGTTCTGCTCACCTCTCTTTCTCTTACGTATCTAGTTCTATAGCTTAACCCTTACATTTACGATATAAGGGTAGAACGTGGTAGTGATAAAGGAAAAGCAAGGTGTGGCAGTAAGTCAAAACTTTTGGTCTCCATGTTCCGGGATCGGAAGAAGCTTATTTTTATCGTTACAAGGCATACGTAGTGAAAGAAGTAGACCTATAAAGAGAAAAGGAAGCTCTATCCCTCCTACTTATGATTCAATATTTAGCTCGATCTATTCTAGATGTTGTTTTTACATCAATGGCGTTAGTTGGAGCTTGCACCGAATTGCTTATTCGGGGAACTCATTTAACCCGACCCTGCATAAGTACCAATGCCCCTTCCCCTTTCACCTCTAGGAAAAAGTTCTCGCATGAGCCTTTCTACTCGAAATTTTTCTTCAAAGTACGGGATTGACACTAAGCTAAGTATGCTAGGATCTTCCACAAAAGGAAGGTACCTCTCGTTCGTCCTCATTGCCAACCAACGACCACTACCTTGGTCGATGCCTTTGTTAAAGTACATATACACATATAGTTTTTATAGGGAGAGATAAGACTCTCTAACACAGAGAGAGATGGGACCATGAACGAATGAAAGGAATCACTACACAAGAATAGAGCCCTTTTTCTTCATTCACTCGGTATCTAAATGAATCATTTCCCCTTCCGCTCGAACTCCTAGTATTTCTATCTACCTATGTCATTCTTTCTTTCATAAAACAAGCTATTTCCCAAGGTAAATCCTAGTAGAGGTCCTAGTCTGGCAAGACTTGCAAAGATGCTTTTAGGCCTAGTTACCATAAGAATGGAAGGGAAAGCAAAACACAGAGACCATTTCACAAAAGTTTCAAGAAGAGTGAATTGAATTACCCCCGGGGGCTAAACTGCATGGATTTCAATTGTGAGCCGGGTGAACTGGGCTGCAATCGCCTTTTTTGAATTGGCTATGCCGAAAACGAGATGTTCTAGTTCTACTAGAGGGGCATAGACCTTTTAACAACTCCTATGCATTTTCTTCTTACTATCATGTAGTAATGACATAAACATTCCCTACTGGAACCAATCTTTATCCAATCCCTTTCTTGCCTCTTGAATCTTCGTATTTCCTGATACACGGCCTTCACTAAAATTTTTGATCTACCTTCGAAATCTAATTTCATCTTTTTAAATGGCTAATGCCTATATTAGATCTTAAAAAAAGGGTTGTCCATAGTAAGAATTAACTCCAAGCTAGCATGACTTTGATTATCAGTTACATATACATAAGAAATATTTAACAAAGCAGGCCAACTCTTTTTATTCATTAATAGCCGTTACATGGGAATACATCAAATAGGAAGCTTACACACATATAGACCAACCATACAACTAAACACAACATTACAAAGTTAACAACGGAAGCATTGAAGACTACTAGTGATACATGCAAAGACAACAAAGACACTTAGCATAGGAGTAGATCTCAATCAAACAAAGAAGAAACACACTAGTTTGCATCTATAGACACTTATTTAAACCTTAGAAACTTAAAGGAGTCGACAAACTTTTAGTTGTTTCCACCGCAGATGCGGGAGGCAATCTTCACAATTTGAGATTCCCGTTTCAGATGAGGGTACTCCCCTGTTCTTCTAGAGTTCGAATGTCGTTCATGAGCTGTTGTATCCGTTGTTCCACCAGCTCCGGATCGGTAGCAGGTACGTGTTCCAAAAAGGAAAGCAAAGTTTGTTGTCGTTCGCACTTTGCAGTTTCAACATTTAGAATTACTTGATTAATTTGATAAAGTCTTTCAACGGTAGCTGGATCCATATCTCCCTTTGCTTTGCCAAATAGAGAAAGTGACTTCTATTTATAGACTTTGGAAGTCCTTTCTCTTTCTTATATACTATTTGTAACCCTATTTTTAGTAGGTTATCTTGGTTCTGCAGCATGGTCTAAATTTGGCTTTTTCATGAATATGAAACCCATCCACTAGATTTTAGTGCGTTGAATAATTGTCCTTTTCTTGTACAAAAGGCCCCCTTTCTTTTGGCGGGTACCACCACGTGGCTTAATCCCGAATCACTCCTTAAGAAATATGACACAATAATATAGCGCACATCAGAGAAGAGAGTACCTTTTTTATTATAAGACAAGCCCCCCGCATCCTTTCTTAAGAGATGGAGCAATTGTAACTCGACAATTCAAAGCTGATCGGTACAACCCGCATGCTTTCCTACTCATTTTTCACTAGCATATTTGTACCCAACTACAATTTCTTCCCTTATAAAAGAAAAAAGGACCCCTCGGCCAATCCTCAGTTGACAGCAACTCCATCCCAGTGAAGTGAAGGCTCTGCCCCTATCGCTTGATTGATCTAATCAGGCACTTGATTTTTCCTACTTTTGATAGAAGAATAAGTGCATAAGTTATCCTATTAGTATACTACAACATTTCTATATCTCTTAGAAAATACAAACGAGTTTGATAAAAAAATTTAGCGATTAGCTTATTGCATATCAGATTGAGAAAGTAGTTAAAGTTTACAAGTCCTTTTTACAAGCGCCCTCATAGAGCCTTGGCCCTTTGCGGTTCTCCTTCTCAGTCACCTATAGATTTTCTTTCAACCCACCAATTGTCCCATAGAGTAATATTAGATTTCTTTACCTTAGTGGTCTGATGTAGATTAATGAACATGTGGTATTGAGCTATATTCTTAAAGACTTCTCATGCTTTTTTGGGAAAGCATGAACATTATTTTAGTGCAGTTAATTAGACATATAAAATCAATGCAATTTACTTCAAGATTGATATGTGAAATTAACAAGCCAGTCTTGAAGCCTTCCTTGAACATCAATTAACTCCTAGGAAAGCAAGCCTTTTGGAAGTGCTCGTCTGTAATGCAATGTAGATTTTGGGTTTATCTATTTTAGGCAATCTAAAAACAGCTCCAAGAACATGTGCACATCTGATTATGAGGGGGATTTGGGAAGTCAATATTCATTGCTTTATGTAAATGAAGATGAGATCTACTTCTTGGAAAGGAACCCTTCCGTCACAAATACCAATTAGTAGAGGATTTGTTCTTTTTTAGGTTAATCCCAGGCTCTTGTTGAAAGCCATATTTGGGCACATGAGTATTCTAGTTTCCGTTAGAAAACACACCGGTGAATGAGTAGTATTAAAATACCTAAGAAAGGTTTCCATAGAAAATCATTCTCAGTCTCCTTGTTCTCTTAGATATTGTTCATCTCTAGTATCATAGTATAGTGGGCTCTTAGAGCTCAACATTCTTGGGAATTACCACATGTCTAGTCATGCAACTAATTCTATTTGTCATCTTTGTTGTGTTGGATTGGAAGTTCTTACACCTGTTTGTGGTTGTGTAGTGTCATAATGAGGTTGGATTGTTTTCAAAAAATGAAACATCGAGAGCAATTGTGAAGTTGATACTTATTTTAAATGATAGTTGTTCAATGAAATGGATTGAAAATCATGATGTCTCATGTTTGAATCCTGTCGGCAAAAATACTAGCAGGTTGTTTGGCTGTTTGTTAGAGTTATGTGTGTATTAGTAATGCAAGGACAATGTTTTGAAAAGCAAGAAGCAAAAAACAACAAGGGCTCGCTTCACCAAAGCAAGAAGCGTGAAGCAAGACGCACACTTGTTTTCAACTGAAGCATAATTTAATACAAAAATTAAAAATATTAAATTTGCGTAGATAAATAACCAAGAATTCAATAGAAATAACATATTAAGCAAATCTTTCAGTTCGAAAGTTTAAAAGTAAATAACAATGTTTTAAAAGGCGTTTCTGGGGCAAGCCTGGGGGCGTGGTGTAGTGAAAATGCACCGGGGCTATTTTGTGGGAACAAAAGTATTGTAAGGAGTACGCCTCATCAGTTTATGCATACGCTTAGATGTTGGACGAGTTTTTATTTTGAGACGTAAACCTAAAAAACCTCTTCTAATTAAAATTAAAATTGCCAAACGACAAGTCCTTAAGTTAATTCCAAGATATATTAAATTCAACTTGTTATTAAATTTTAAGAAAAAGAAACTTGAAAATCTAAATATTTTTTATTCTTAGCGCTATTTTTTATTCTCTCTCGGCTTTCATTCACTGGGTAAAGGGGAAAAATGATCAATGTGCAAACTACAAAGCAAAAACGCATCATCCTTCATCACTTGCTCATGTTTGAGGCTTCTGATTGTAGGTTAAGGTTCCTTTTTCGTGTTTCTTTCTTTTCTAACAAGACTAGAACTTATTTCCAACTAGTAGATATATAGGGATCTTTCTCTAATATAAAATAGTTTTTTCCTAATCTACGGGTGCATTTAATTCAGGAAGCTGTTGCTGTGGACAAGGCTGGAGGAGCACCTGAGTGATTCCAAACTTTGTCAAAGAGTAAGACTTGCTCGATTGTATGGTTTACTGTTTTGGGGTTGTGGTTAGGGCCCTTGTTAACTGCAGAACTGAAGTTCCTTATCTTTTAACCACTTCTTTCCAATTCTTGCAGGTTGGTGGGCTAGGATTCTAATTTTTTTGACTTTCCCGTAGATTATATAATTTTTGGCTTTTGAATTACAGCAAAAAAGGCTTCTCTAGTCTCCTAAAAGCATACCATGTGTTTGTGGAGAGCACTAGGATAATTGACAACCACCTCCTTGGCGTCAAACTACTGGAAATGACCCATAATCAATATATTTAAAATGATGAAACTACAACCAAAGTATCCTTCTTGAAGGGTTTGATTTGACAACTTTATTATCAATCTCTCAGTTATTAATCTGCGACAGTAATGCATTACCCTTTAACATTGAAAAACAGAGACTCCTGTTGCATGACAAGGATCAACCAGTGCTAGATTTTTAGTTCCGGCTTATACAAGTTGTTCAAAGTAGATCGGAGATTGCTTGATGTTAAGACCTAAATGTTCCCCACAGTTACCTTTAATTAAAAAAACGTTCCCCAAGGTTAGAGGCTGTCATTGAACATGCATAATTTATAAGAGTTCCACTCCTTAGGTAGTTTTCTTCATTCAACCTTATAGGTCCTTCATCACTCTAATAGGTAAAGTGGGAAGTGTAGTACATCTTGTGTTTTCTAGCAGGTAAACATTTATCTTGCACTAAAAGATCCAAGATAATTTGTACTTCTCTTTGATGCATCATATGGTTTTGGTTTGGCCGTGTTATTATTAGTTTTCCTGTTGGGTTCTCCATAGGCAGTTAGAAAGGTAAGACTAGTTATATATGTTGCAATATATAGTTGCTACTTGCTAGTGCATCTCATGGTTGTTAAACTTGTTTGCACACTGCTGGAGTTATAGTGCTATGTCATATGATGGCCGAGTCGTCGAATCCAACATTCCTTCAAACTGGTTCTTTTTTGGATTAGCTGTTTTGCTTATGAAAGGTTCAATGGTTTAAAAGCTTTCCAAGTTTTTTAAAGAATTGATATGGGTCATTTCGGACAGATTGACGCTAAAGAGGTGTTGTTCAACTACCTAGTATCTCCAGGTAAGTCTTGTAGGCTGCAGTCGATGGCCGTGTAGAAGTAGGTTCAAAATGTCCCATAAGACATCTAGTTATGTTTTTGTTCTTGTTTTTCTTATGTTAATTGTAAACAACAATGTGAATTTAGTTGTGTAGGCTAATTTTATGCATCTTTTTACTGTCGTTTCCTTTGTCTTTTTTAAGATTCAAGTCCATCTAAATATCAGTTTTCTCAAGTATTTGTGTTGTTTCTACCTGAATGGAGCCAGTTGGCAAGTTTCTCAACTTTTTACTGATGAGTGAATGATTGAGATAAATGGCCTTTTGAATTCTAGAGTTACTGTCTTATTCACAGCAAAGACATGAAACAACTCGTGTTGTTTGGTATGTTGGACAAGCATACATGGTTCTGAGATTAAAAAAAAATATTACTGTTTTACTTCTTGTTTGGTTATTAATTAGAATTAATAATTAGTGTCGGAATAAATTATCTCTATCATGGAGTAGAATAAGATTTTCTGGGATATAACAATAAAATGACAAATATTTATGAGGTTCTTCAAACTCTTTTTTTGTTAAATAAGGCGAAGGGTATTTTGTAAATATGCAATATATATTATTTTTAATACAACAAATTAAATTATTAGTAAAAAATAGATGAGAAATAATACCAAAATAATTATTTTCAGTATAATTTGGTTCAAACCAAACCATCCCTAATGCCTAGACGAATAAAACATTACTAGTTTGGAAACTTTGAACTACTTTTTAGGAGTTCTTTGCGTATAATTCACAAATAGTCACTTTTCTAAGTGAAAAAGTTATATCATAGCGTTTCAACTTGATAGGTGAAATCTAGCTCGATCCGATAATTCATCAATTAATCAATTCATCATGAGATGGTATATAACTCTTTTGTACGTTAAAAAGACCTAGGATTGTAGTTCAATTGGTTAGAGCACCAATGATTGTGGCAGAAGTTGCGAGTTCAATCTCCTTAATTTTGACGGATTCAATAATTATATTAATTAATTTCTCCTTTTTTATAAAAGAGACCAGGGACATACCGATATTGTCGTGACTGTGGAATGCAACAAGTGAAATTTAAAATTTCATGATAATGACTATTTTTTTCCAAAAGATAGGGCCGAAAAATGACAAATGAAGGCTATTTCTAGGATTTTGTCCCCTAATGGGGAGGATTGGACCATGAGAAGAGCCTTCTGTTCATGGAATGTGGATCCATAAACACAATAACGACTGGGGTGTTTCATCATACAGATGCCTTGTTACACCTTAGATCGATCTTCTTTAGGTTTCAATGTCACATTTCTCTTTTCTTGGCTTCCACATGAGGGCAGCTTTGATATGTCTCCTAATGATTGTGTGCATGTCTGATTCTGCAGTTTGTCTGCTACTTCACAGATAGTGTGGGATTTTCTGTTACATTTTCAAGATCCGTTATTTTAAACGATAAAGGTCTTCGATTGTTTACAACTGTCACACGTCTCATAATTTATTAGCTCTCTTGTTTTAGGTAGCTCATTTAGAGATGTTAGTTATTGTTTTACTTTTCAGTCCTTGGTTGTCTTGTACTCACATGTATATATTTCCTTCTTTTTGGCATGATACTTTACCCACATGAAGCATAAATTATTTTTAACAAATGCTCTTTGATCATGACTAGTATTCTTTAAATTCCGCGTATAGCAAAAGTCTAGCGTACAAAATTGCTTTTTTGCTCTTGACCCACAGGTCCAAGACACGGTTATGCCCGGATGGTGGGGCCTTAAGGGGAAGGGTCCAGCGCAATGGGGACAACATACCCTTCACTTCAAGCGCAACTCGATAGACCCGATAAACTATATTTAGTCGTATGAAGTAATTGCCTCTATACAAGTCAACCAAATTAATTATTCACGAATAAATTGAGAAAAGCTAATAAAAAGACTATTCCGGCTTCTTCATAGAGCTGATGCTGCTATTGTTGTCCTCACTCTCGTCCCAGGGCCCTAAAGGAACTTACATTTTTGGTGAACATATAGTAAATTGTTTTAAATCCGTTAGGTTTCTTTTAGTCCCAAATTTGTTAGGACACCCTGCGACTATATCATCTATTTTATTTATTTATTTTATTGCTAACAACAACAATATATTCAGTGAAATTTTATAAGTTGGGTTTGGAGAGGGTGGTGTGTATGCAACCTTATCCCTATGTTATCTTGTGAGGGTATAAATGTTATTTTCGATAGATTATCGACTCAAGTAAAATATATTAAAACAAGTAGGAAAAGAAAATTAGAGAATACCAGTAGCAACAATAAATAATACGATAACTGGAACGAAGGAAACATCAAGTAATAATAAAGTTGAAGTATAAGAAAGTAGGAGAATAAAAAAAATACTAATATCACTAATAAGAAAAACTAGATAGTGCACGACTACTTATTAACCTTCTATCCTAATTCTCGACCTTCGTATCCTCTTATCTAGGGTCATGTCCTCGATAAGCTGTAGGTGCGTCATGTCATGTCTAATTACCTTTCCTATCTCTACCTCTCCTCAGGCCCACCATAGTCAGCCTCTTACATCTTCTCACTGGGGCATCATCTCTTCACATGCCTGAACCATCTTAATTTCACTTCCTTCAACTTGTTCACCACGGTGGTCACTTTCATCTTGTCCCAAATATCTTCGCCCCCAATCCGATCTATCCTAGTATGTCCATACATCCATCTCAACATCCTCCTTTTCACTACTTTAGTCTTTTAGACGTGCGAGTTCTTGACTGACCAGCTCTCTACCTTATACAACATAGTTGATTTAACAATCACTTTATAAAATCTACCTTTAAGTCTTGGTGACACATTCTTATCAAATAAGACACTGGATGCGAGTCACCATCTCATCCATTCCGCACTATACAATATGCGACATCCTCGTCGATCTCTCCATTTCTTGTATTATAGACCCAACTTGAAACTTTCTTTCCTCGCGATGAATTGAGTATCAATCCTCATTTTTACATCTGTCTCGTGAGTAATATTCGAACTTGTACTCTACGTAGTCTATCTTAGTCCTTCTCAAGCTGAACCCTTTAGACTCTAAGGTCTGTCTCCAAATGACTAGCTTATCGTCAACTTTGCTACGTGTCTCCTCAATCAATATTATATCATCTGCAAATAAAATATGCTATGACACCTCCCCTTAGATATGTCGCGTTAGTTCATCCATCACCAAGGCAAATAAAAATGGATTGATCTCTTGTTGACTGGGAAGTGGTCTGTATTTCCTCCTATTGTCCTCGTCTGTGTATTGGACTCCATTTTACATGTACTTAATCACCTTAATATAAGCTACATTTACTCATTTATCCTCCAAACATCTTCGTAAAACCCCCTTAGAAACTTTGTCGTATGATTTTTCTATATCAATAATCAACAAATGTAAGTCTCTTTTTCAAATTGCTTATCAATAATAGCAAACCGCTCCTCACCCTCATTTCCGCCACCCTCTCCCAAACTTTCATAGTGTATCTCAACAGCTTGATACCCCTATAGTTGTTGCAATTTTGAATATCACTCTTGTTCTTGTATAGCGAAATTATTGTACTCCACCTTCATTATTCGATATTTTTGATGCCCTAAGAATGATGTTGAACAATTCAATCAACCACTCCATACTTGTATCGTCGATGCTCTTTCAAAATTTCACTGAAATCTCGTTAGGCCCGGTCGCATCCCTCTCGTTATCTTACAAATAACCGTTTAACTTCCTCGGACTTAATACCCTACAACACCCAAAATCACTATGGCTCTCGGGGTACTCTAAATCATCCGACACTAAGGGTGTCAATGGGATAGGATGACCTAGTTTAACTAGGGGTGGGATGGGATGGTTTAGGGCATTGAGGGACAAGGGACAGGGTATGGGACGGGTTGGGAGTTTTGTCTCGTAGGTTTCGACCGATTCATCTTGGTACCGGCTTGATTAGACTCGATCCCAATCTCGATCCATCGATATATATATATATGCTAATTTTTTGGAGCAACTAGCAAGCTTTAAATTTCAAGTTTGAACATATTTTACAGCTTTCGGTTATAATCATCTTCTTTAATGCAGATGTTTAATACATACATTCCATCTCTTAATTTCTTT
>JACEIK010000929.1:74890-110262 GCA_018107945.1 Datura stramonium
CATATAATTTACATGAGAATGTACACAATTTATTAGACAAACAAGACAAAAGTTATACATTTGAGTATCGATTTGGCATATAAATATGCCCCTTATCAGAGGTCATGAGCGAGAGGGAGAATGGAGAAAGAATGATGGATATCGCAATAATCGAATAGGTTTGTATGTTCCTCCTAATGCACATGAGGGTGAGACTAGACCCTAAAAATTGGAGAACATGATGGACGAGATTCACACGAAAGTGAAATCCACCGATGATTAGCTAGGGGATGTTCAGGGAGATATATTTGACATGAGCCAGAATGTTGAGTCACATGCCACAACGATCAAACAGATTGAGCATCAGCTTGGTCAGATGTCGACTTCTCTAAACCAAAGGAAAAAGGGAACACTTTGTAGCAAAACAATGCAAAATCAAAGAATGATAGTCACTATATGGATGTGATGACTAGGAGTCGAAAGGCCACAATTGATCCCCCTCTGCTTTTTATAATTGAGATGGAAAGACGAAAGAAGATTGAGCTTGGTGAGGAAGATGAAGTTGTTGAGCATGCGATTACAGGTGAAGTTGAGTTGACAGAGACTCTAGTTGATGCAAAGGAGTCTAAAGCTAATAATGGTAAGAAGAAAGGGGTCATGGAAATTTATAAGGCTATCCCTCGACCACTACCATCGTTCCCTCAAAGGATGAAGAAAAAGACAGAAGATGGTACGTTCTAATAATTTCTCTCTATGATTAAACAATTATTTGTGAACATACCATTGGTCGAGGTAGTGCAACAAATGCCTAGATATGTCAAGTTCATGAAGTACCTTGTGACCAAGAAGAGGTCTGTGAGCTATGAGCCGGTAGGTAACTTGCATCATTGCAGTGCCAAAGTTTCACGAGTCCTTGCTCAAAAGAAAGAGGATCGAGATGCCTTCACCATTCCGTGTACGATTGGTGATTTTGAGTTTGAAAAGGAACTTTGTGACTTAGGAGCAAGCATAAACTTGATGCCATTAGCTATACTCAAACAACTGGTCTTGGGACCCCCCACACCGAAGTCAATGCGGCTATTAATGGAAATCATATAGTCAAAAATCCAGTGGGTATCTTAGTTGGTGTGGTAGTCAAGGTGAACCGTTTCATCTCCCCTGTGGACTTTGTAATCCTAGATTGCGAGGTTGATTTTGAGGTCCCTAAGTAGGGAGACTATTCTTGGCCACTGGGAGAGCCTTGGTGGATGTTGAAGCTGCCCAACTAAAATTCAGGATAAATAAAGAGGTGGTCACTTTTAACATCTGCCGGTCAATGAAGCAGCCCAATGAGTTTAGGGTTTTCTCAGCAATTGATGATGATTTTGAGTTTATTGATAAATTCTAAGTAGTCAAGAGACTTGCATCGTGCTGCGATGTTAAATCAGGAACTGCATGGGAGGCAACCCATGGAAGGTGAAGTCTGAATAACCACAGGTATGTCCCGTTCTCTTGTTCTTACAGTTGATGATTCGAGACGAAGCATGTTTTTCAAGGGGGTGTACTTGTTGTTTTTGGGTATCTTGTTTGTCCGAGGGTTTTTCTTGCCATGTTTGTTTTCCCTCGGATATGCTATCTAGTAGAACCGATATGTTTAGATTGTTTTTGTTAATCATTTAATTAGAAGTTGCTTAGGATTACTTTACAACCAATAAATACACTAGTTTGATGTTTTTGAAAATAATTGACCCTGCTTAAAAAATTTTATGTTAGCTGTGTAGTTAATTGCAATTGCATGACTTCTATCGATCTTTGTATGCCATTTATACTATTAGCATGTGTAGTTGTAGCTTATCCATGCATGAACTAGATAGGAAGATTCAATGCAAGTTGGTACCATGAGTGAGTGAGAATTCATACTTAGTTCAATACTACGTTGAGGATCTAGAACTTGCCCGGTTGGTCTTTACATAAGTTTTAGGATAGTTGGTTATGAAATATTCATAGGCCATTTTTGATTTTAGCCCCTTTATCTTAAATTATCCAACCACATAAAAATGAATCCCTTGAACCTGATTTGAGCCTAATGTTTACCATTTTTCTTTGTTTAACCCTTCACCTATCCCATTGTTTATAATGAACTTGNGTCCCTCCTTCGACATTGTGAACCTCAACTAAGGTAAAATGCCTAAGTTGAGGGTGGTATAGTAGGGGTGCGTAGATTGTGGGGAGGTGGAAAAGAAAGAAAAAAAGTTAAAGAAGGGTGAGGTGTGGTGTGAAAAGAAAAGAAAGAAAAAGAGTTGTGAAAGAAAAAAATGAAAAGAAATGAAAATATGAAAAAAACACGCCACACCCACATATTGCATTTAAACGGAGAAAAGGGAGGAAAATTTGAAAAAAAAAAGAAAAAGTGGGGTAAAAAGAGAAAGGTGGAGAAAAGTTGTGTGGTGCCAAGGATGATTAGTCACTAAAATCCATATCTATCATATCCAGCTCGAAGCCTACATTACAAGCCTGAAAAAGTCCTATAGTGATCCTAGCTTAACTGTCCAAAAAGACAAAGTAGAGAAAAATAAGGGCAAGCTTATGGTATCCGATATGCAATATTTGAAACTTTTTTGTGAGAGTGAGTGTCTCACTTGTTTAGTCCCAAGTTTCATAATTTTATATATTTGTGAGTATTAGAGACTTCATTTACTGTGAGGGTACTTGGTTTGCGTTGTATTCTACCAATTGTTTGTGGAATAGCATTGGTGATAACTCAATTCTCTGCTAATAGTTGGATCCCATATCTTGATCTCTGTATGTCATTGGTTATGGTTATATGTGTGCATAACTGACTTAGTTTGAAAAGAAAAGGGGTCAATAGTTAATTGTGGTTCATAGTGCAAGTTTTGTTGTGCTGGCTGTAGGTATTCTAAGTTTACTTTTGAGTTAAGCGTCATTGTTAGTTTTGTTTTCTTTGCTTGAGGACATGCAAGAGTCTTAAGTTGAGGGTGTTGATGTGTTGTGAGTTTATAACACTTTCGACTCTTAAAACGGAGAAAATAAGCATGGATTTATATGTGTTTATATGGATGCGAGGCACTTTAACTTTGTTTTCAGGGAAAATAGATGTTGGGGGTTGAATTGTGCAAAAGATGGAGAAAATTGCAGGAAAGTGGCTATGTACGGAGCTCAATATGAGTCGTACCATCTTGGTACGACTCGTACTGAGAGTCATGGAAAGGTCTAGGCCAAAAGTTTTGAGGCAAAGGCAACTTACCGCTCATGGAACGAGTCGTACCATCTTGGTACGAGCTGTACGATAGCAGTCGCAGAAAATTTCAGAAGATTTGCATCGGCCAAGTCTCGGTAGAAACCATGAATCGTGAGATCTACCTAAGACCCGTGCCAAGGAGTCATGGAAAAGTTCAGAAGAAGTGAAGACTGGTAGGTCTCAAGATACGAGAAGGAATCACGAGTCATAGAAGTGAGGTAAGAGTCGTACCAAGCCATTTGTGAGAAAGTTCGGAAAATTGCCAGAATTCTTAGTATCAATCCATGAATGATTGTATGAAGCGTAAGTTCATGGTACAAGTCATACAAATTCCCAACACTTAGCCAAATTGATGCCAGCCAACTTACGAGTCAGGTACGACCCGTACAATTAGGGTATGAGTCGTAGGTGAAGTCGACGGTAGTTCAGCAGTTTTTCTTGTTTACTTAGGAAAAGGTTCTAAATATTTGTGTAAATACTTTTTAGGTTATTTTCAGTCATAACAAGTCTTAGCACAAGAAATACATTGAGAAAATTTTGTGTTAACTTTCTATTCAAGTCTTGGTGATTTTTTCCTTTGATTTCTTCACTTTTTTTGAATCATTCTTCATAAATTCTTGCAATAATCAAGTGGGTTTTCTTCCAATCATCTTTGTATGTAATAAATTATGTGTTTTTCTATGAATGCTTGTAATTATCTTAGAATCATGAGAGGCTAAAACCTCCATAACTAGGGTTGTGGGAACCATAGTGAATTAACAAACTAGGGTTGCACAAAGTGATTCTATACCAATGCTAAACACTTGTATAGTATTCTCTTCATCATTACTGTTTCTTAATAGAGCGCAACATTAGGACTTGCCCGAATTCTTTACTTGCTTGAACCAAGAGAAGTAGAGATTAGGAAAAGAGAATTACAATGAAGCCTTGATCTTTATGGGTCATTGTATGACTTGAGCTGCGTTTGTAGGATAATTAATTTGGGACAAATTGATAACAGTTGAAGTGAAATCGGTCATGAGACCTAACTCAGTGACTGAGTACAGTCATACAATAGGGATGAACCAGTCATTTGGATGAACCCTAGTTATCAAGTTCTACAAGTAAGCACTGGGATAGATCACAAGTGCAAAACCCAAAGTAGTTATGAACCCATGGGGAACACATACCCTAGTTAATTGCATAATCTCGATAAAAAACAATCAATTTTCAATATTTTCATATAATTGCTTTTATTAAACCCCCCTTTTGGAGATAACATACTTAAAGCTTAATTAGTAGTGTTGTTTTATATCTTGACAATATTCCTTGTGGGATCGACCCCAAACGTTGTTGGGTTCTTTATTTACAAGGTCCGCATCATACTTTATCAGGAGTGTGATTTGAGCATTATCAGTAACGAAGCTAGGGGTAAGGGTAAGACAACTTTTTTTATTCTAGTGACTAGAACCTCCCTAATGCCTTTATGATGCACATAAAACCTCCCGCTCACACATAATAAGTCAACTCCACCTTATCTCTCCTTTGTTCATAATCCAAATTTCCATCAAGCCAACCTTTTAACCGTTCTATTTCTTCGACAAGCCTCCTTTACATAAGAGATAGCACCATCCAATTTATTTCTTTCTTCTTTTGATTCATGGTTTATCCACCACCCATTTTTTCTTTTCATTAAGCAATTGGTGCTACCTAACATTGAATCTCCTTTCCCTTTTTCCTTTTTGTGCACACCCCCAAACTTAGGCTTTTGCCTATATCATATTTCATCTTTCAACCCCTAAATCATGGGATTCGAGCCCCCATTTGCTTTTATCACTATAAATTAGGGAGGGATGGGTGCCAAAGGAGAGTATTTACAAAGAGTTTAAGGCTTGTAATGAGGTTTCCAAAGAAACAGGTTAAGGCTCAAAAATTGGTTCACTAGGATCAATTGTTAAAGGAAGGTCATTTTGCGGTGAAGTGACTATCCAAGAAGGTCCTTAGGTCATCTCCCATGTTTGGATACAACTAGGATTTTGCCTTGAATCACATTTGGATCAAGTTCTAGATGATAAGCATACACAAGAATCAAACAAAACCTTACCAAACAAGGCATCACACTCCAAAGAGTCTAGCTATTTTCAAGGTCCACTCAAAGACATGACTTTTGACAAGCTATTTCAAGTTTTGTAAACTCATTTTATGAATAAAAAAGTCAAATAAGAAATGTAGAAATCATGACAAGAAAATGTTTTTCTTCATATCTATTGTCCTCTTTTTCGAAAAATCCTATTGTTGTGCCATGTAAAAATTTTTGTGGTTCCTGTCAGAATGAATCCAACAAGGACTCAAAGACAATGCATTATCCCTTAGGAAAGTCTCCTTTCAATGCATCATCGAGAAATATCACCCAGTTCCACACAAAAAGAATAAGATAAGAAAAAGATTCTCCTTGGGAAAGTATCGTAGTGTAAAGAAAACTGTTAAGAGTTTATTCACAGGATACTATCTACAAAGGCGATGCTAAATAACAAGTAGTGACAATTTTCTCTTAAGAATGACATCACCCAATCTATCATAGGGCCATATCGTGCATCACTAACAAGTGGGTTACTCGGAATTCACCCCCCACTAAGAGAAAAGCATTGTCCTCTATGCTCAAGGTTGAATAAAATAAGGGAGGATGTGTGAAAGAACTCCCTGGTCTGATAGAGGCATCTATGTTGGAACTGCCAGACATTTTGGACAAAACCTACGCCAGACCTACATTTTGTCCCTTTATACTTGTGTTTCGCAAGTCTAGTGAAAATTTGTCAATTTTGAGAACTTTTTATCCTAGGTATTCTGGTTGGCACATGCGTTGGACCTGCATTTTACGTATTAGGATGTTGATTTTGCAGGTCTAATGCCGGTTTCTCAATTTTTTATCCTTTACATTTTGTCACATCCCACAGCTTTTTCACCCCTGCACAATCAAAGACAACAAAAATGTAAAAAAATGAAATTTAAATACTTGGGTTGCATCCCAAAAAGCACCTTAGTTAACGTCGTAGCTCGACAACTTAAATCTTCACCACTTTTCTCTCCAGTTTGAGCTTGTCAATTGCACCCGTAATTTATTATACATTTTTCTACTCCACTTGAGGGGTGGTGGTTTAAAAGTAAAGGCGTCAAGCAATAGATGCCGCATCTTGCATTTCCTGAGACATATAGGAGGAATGTGCTTTAATCTTCTTAGCGTGACATACTCTATGCTGAAGGTATTTTTATCTTCCTCTTCAAATTCCTTCAAAGACTTGGTTCCCTCCATTTCTATATCATAAAAGAAGTTCAATATTGAAAAATGATTGGAGGGAGGATTTTAATTCACTCCATTCTCAAGAATACTTCTTGCTTGACATCCACCTTCTCAAATGCACTAGAGTCCTCAAGAATAATTTGTTGGACTTCTCTTTGGAGCTCCAGTGTCACTTCTTCACTTATGGAATCTTTTATTGTAGTTAGGTTGGTTGGTTGGCAATTCACCTTGACCTATTCAAAGTCCACCTTGACCCCTTCTGCATCACCATGTTGTGTTTCCTCCCACGAGTCAAGTTGGCCTAGGTCCCATTGTTCACTCCTCCTTGTAATGCTTCACAATATCTCATTGGCTTCTTGTTTTAGAGAACTATAGTTTTCTTCTTGAGGATTCGATAATTCCATAGGCTTTGAGGAGTTGGCTTCCTTCTCCAAATTAGAATCTCGCTCCAAAAAAGCTTGGAGCATGGATTCCATGCGGTCACATGTAGTGCTTCTTCCCTCACATTTTATGGCATCATTTCTATCAAGCTCTAGAGCACAATAATCATCTATATCATAGCAACTATATCGAGAAGTGAACTCATTGGGACAACCACCCCAATGTCTACCATGGCCAGAACATAAAGTGCTGCTATACCAATTATAGAAGAAAGAAGGTTCACAGATCTCTCTTCTAGGGGCGTATTTACAATCTTACCAAAGATGGGGTCCTCCACAATATGGACACGGGTCATCAAGATAGGGGTTGAAATCACCAAACCTCCATTCATTCCACGATGCCATAATAAAAATAAAAACAATAAAAATAAAAACAAAACAAGATGCAAAACAAGTTTGAATCAATAAATAACTATTGTTTATCAAAACTTAATTCTCCAGCAGTGGCGTCATTTCTTAATAACGCTCAATACAACTCTCCCGATTAGGGGAGGTGGCAGTGGCCGTTGTCAAGAACAAATATACCAACGGGTATCGGGATTGAATCCTATAAGGAATTGAGTTGATAATCCAAATGTTATAAACTATTTCAAACTAGAAGGCATCATTTTTCATATTGAAAAATAAAGATGGGGGAAAAAGTAAAACAATATCAAATTTAAATTTAGAACTAAGTGAAGGGAATTTCGATTGTTGCAATCACAAGTGAGATGACTAGGGGTGTGCTATTGATGGGCTAAAAACTAGAATTGGATTTACTTCATTGCCTTAGATTAAAATTTAGCATAGATACCAGTGGATAAAATACATCCTCTCATTTCTCAACAACAAGAATGTTTATGCCTTGGGTTCTCAAACTCAAATGCCAAATTCAAATTATCAATCATGAGCTTGAGGAAGAATCAAGCTATCTCTAGCCTTGAATCTTTAATGGAATGGTAATGTGAGTTTTGACTATCTCTAGCTCAATCCCACACATCAACACTCCAAATCCTCCCTATTGTTCTCTCACCCTTCTTTCTCAAGCAAAAGCAAGAAAAGTAAACAAAACTAATGTTTGCAACAATCAATTTTTTACAATTAAAACTTAGAGAAAACAATAGATCTATGCTTAGAATTAGAATCCAAGAGAAATAAATCAATACCCATTCAAGCTTAAAAACCCACTATGCACAAACTCCTAGCTAGCAAGTTAACTACTTATATTTTTAAAGAGAGAGAAGATAATAAGAGGAATTCCCTCAACATTCATTATATTGATTCACATTGCTTCATAAGCTCTGCAATAATGCTGGAATTCACCCAATTGGGTTGAAGAAGAAGAAGAAGAAAAGTACTTTCTATTTCTACAATTTTATGATGTGTAAAACTCTATATAATCTATCTATCAATGAATAATATGTGGTGTACATTATAGGGTGATAAAATATCTGAAACTTTCTTGTGCATAACTTTCCATAATTACCCTTGGAGGCTTCTAGGTGCTTTGGGAACCTTTCAGGATGTTTTTTTCCCTTTAATCAGCAAAATGGGTCACTTTCCCTTCATCCCTTGTTTAGCAGGTGCAAAAGTAGGTGCAAACAGCCCTACCTGTGTTAGACCTTCTTTTAGTAGGTGGGGATCCATGGTTAGCAGGTCAAAATGCAGGTGCAAGGCAGTCTCTCATGTGCTACACCTGCGTTTTGTAGGTTTTGATATGGGAAAAGCATGTCTTTAGTAGCTCACTTCAAGTACAAATCCTCCATTATGTTTGTCTCCTTCAAATGCCTTGATATAGAAGAAATAGTGCATAAAACCTTTCTAAATTATTTGAAAACCAAGCAATAACTCATGCCTAAAAGCCTAATGAGTTTCTAAATTATCAACTCATCAAATCCCAAAACTTGAATAAATTCTTGTCCTCAAGCAACACATTCCCTCACAAGAAAAATTGACTTAAGCCTAGAGCATCATAGGAGTTGCACTCAAGACCCTTAAAACTCAAGAAAACCCACAAATTATACACTGACTTAAGAAAATCAAAAACACTCAAACATGTTGCACAAACTCAATTCGCATCACCACAAAGACTTGGCAAATATCCTTATCACTCTTTCAATTCAAAGGAGAGGTAATTTTCATTCAAATCAAAATGAATAGACATCTGAAGTCATTGACATTCAATATTCAAGATTTTCCTAGAAGTTCATCACACAACTTGTCTCACTCATACCTCCCAATTGAAATCAAGACTTTCACTTTTTTAGTCCATGATGTAATGCCACTCACCATAAAAGAGAATCCCATCCATACTTATGTTCTTCACAGAAAAATAGGTACTATAAGATGATGCAGATATGCTCACTCTCTCAAAGAAATTCAAGTGTAGATACATCAAACCATATGCTTTCCCTTCATGTAACTCACCACTAATGTAGAAGTGCCAAACATGGAATTACTAAGGAGTTGCGGATCGTAATGAAGGCTAGGGTAAGGGTAAGACAACTTTTCATTTTAGTGACTAGAACCTCCATAATGTATTTATAATGCTCATATAACCTCCCACTCAAACATAGTGAGTCAACTCCACCTTATCTCTCCTTTGTTCATCATCCAAATATTCCATCAAGCCACCCTTTTAACCGTTTGATTTCTTCATCAAGCCTTCTTTACACAAGAGATAGCACCATCCAATTTATTTCTTTATTTTTGGTTTAAGATTTTTAAATCACCCATTTTCGTATTTTCATCAAGCAATTGGGGCTACCTCACATTGAATCTCCTTTCTCTTTTTCCCTTTTGTGCACAACCCCAAACTTAGGCTTTTGCTTACATCATATTTCATCTTTCCATCCCCAAATCTTGGGTTTCAAGCCTCCATTTTATTTTATCACTAGAAATTAGGGAGGAATGGGTGCCAAAAGTGAGGATTCACAATGGGTTTAAGGAATGTAAGGAGGTTTCAAAAGAAAATGGTTAAGGCTCAAAAATTGGTTCACTAAGATCGATTGCTAAAGGAAGGTCACTTTGCGGTAAACTGACTATTCAAGAAGGGCCTAAGGTCATCTCCCACGTTCATATACCACTAGGAATTCGCCTTGAATCACATTGGGGGAAAGTCCTAGATGATAAGCATACACAAGAATCAAACAAAATCTTACCACACAAGGCATCACATTCCAAGGAGTCTAGCTATTCTCAAGGTCAATTCAAAGGCATGACTTTTGACAAGCTATTTCAAGTTTTGTAAACTCATTTTATGAATCCAAAAGTTAAACAAGGAATGTAGAAATCATGAAAAGAGAATTTTTTTCTTCAAATCCATTTTCCTCTTTTTCTCAAAATCCTATTATTATGGCAAATAAAAATTTTGGTGCTGCCTCTGAAAATGAGTGCAACAAGGACTTGAAGACATGTCATTTTCCCTTAGGGAAGTTAATTTTCAATCCATCATAGGAAAATGTCACTCGTTTCAACACAAAAAAATAAGATAAGAAAAAGATTCTCCTTGGGAAAGAACCATAGTATAAGGAAAACCCTCAGAGATTATTCACAGGCTACTATCTATAAAGGTGATGCTGAATAGTATGTAATGATGATGTTCCCTTATGAATGACATCACTCAATCTATCATAGGCCCATATCATGCATCACTAATGAGTGGGTTACTCAGACATCACCCCTTAACAAAAATAAAGCATTATCCTCGATGCACAAGGTTGAACAAAATAAAGGAGGAACAGGTGAAAGAATTCCCTGTTCTGATAGAGGTATTTGCATTGGAATTGCCAAGCATTCTGGACATAACCTACGCCAGACCTGCGTTTCGTGCCTTTGTACTTGTATTTTGAAGGTCTAGCGTAGAGGTGTCAATGTTAAGCACTTCTTCTCCCAGGTATTCTTGTTGGCACATGCGATGGACCTGTGTTTTTCACATTAGGACGTGCGTTTCGCTGGTCTAACGCTGGTTTCTCAATTTCGCTCCTTCAACTTTTTTTCACATCCACACTTGTTTCACCCCTTCACAATTAAAGATAACAAAAATGTAAAATAAAAGAAAATTTAAAAGCACTTGGGTTACCTCCCAAGAAGAACCTTAGATAATGTCATGGCTTGATGACTTAAATCTTTACCACTACTCTCCGATTTGAGCTTGTGAATTTCACCCCTAATTTATTATCCATTCTTCTACTCTGCATGAGGGGTGGTGGTGTAAAAGTAAAGGCGCGAAACAATAGATTCCGCATCTTACATTTCTTGGGCCTTAAAGGAGGAATGTGCTTTGGTCTTGTTAGCATGACATACTCTAAGATTTTATTTCCTCTTCAACTTCCTCCATAGATTTGATTGCCTCCATTTCTATATCGTCAACCAAGTTCAATATTGAAAAATGATTGGAGGGTGGTTTAAGTCGCTCCATTCTCAAGTATGGTTCTTGCTTGACATCCTCCTTCCCAAATGCACTAGAGTGCTCAAGAATAATTTGTTGGACTTCTCTTTGGAGCTCTAGTTTCACTTCTTCACTTATGAAATCATGCATTGTAGTTAGGATGGTTCGTTGGCAATTCACCTAGACCTCTTCAAAGTCCACCTTAACCCCTTCTTCATCATCACGTTGAGTTTCCTCCCACTAGTCAAGTTGGAATAGGTCCCATTGTACACTCCTTCTTGTTATGCTTCTCAATATCTTCTCGGCTTCTTCTTTTTGAGAACTATAGTTTTCTTCTTGAGGTTTTGATAATTCCATAGGCTTTGGGGAGTTGGCTTCCTTCTCCGAATTAGAATCTCGCTCCAAAAAAACTTTGAGAATGGATTCCATGCGGTCACATGTAGTGATTCATCCCTAACATGCCATGGAATTATTCCTATCAAGCTCAAGAGCACAACAATCATTTCCATCATAGAAACTATATCGAGAAGTGAACTCATTGAAAAAATCACCCCAATGTCTACCATGACCACCACATAACGTGCAACTATATCCATTATAGGAGAAAGATGGTGCACACATCTCTCTTCTAGGGGTGTATTTACAATCTTTCCAAAAATGGAGTCCTCCACAATAGGAACACAGGTCATCAAGATAAGGGCTGAAACCACCAAACCTCTATTCATTCCACGATGCCATAATAAAAATAAAAACTAAAAAAACAAAATAAGGGGCTAAAAAAGATGCAAAACAAGTTTGAATCAATAAACACCTATTGGCTATCACAACTCAATTCCTCGACAATAGTGCAATTTCTTGATAACACTCAATACAACTCTCCTGATTAAAGGAGGTGGCAGTGGCCATTGTCAAGAACAAATATACCCGACATGTGTTGGGGTTGAATCCCATAAGGAATTGAGTCAATATTCCAAAAGTTATTAACTAACTCAAACTAGAATGCGTCATTGTTCACATTTGAAAAGTAAAGATGGGGGAAAAAGAGAAAATAATATCAAATTCAAATTTAGAACTAAGTGAAGGGAATTTCGATTTTTTCAACCACAACTGAGATGGCTAAGGGTGTTCTATTGATGGGTTAACAACTATGGGGTTTACTTCATTGCCTTAGATTCAAATTTAGCATATATAGTAGTGTATAAAATACTTTCTCTCATTTCTCAACCACAAAAATGTTTAAGCCTTGGGTTTTCTCAAACCCAAAGGCCAAATTCAAATTATCAACTACAAGAGCTTGAGGAAGAATCAAGATATCTCTAGCCTTGACTATTTAGTGGAGTGGGAATATGGTTTTTCACTATCTCTAGCTCAATCCCACACATTAATACTCCAAATCCTCCCTATTGTTTTCTCACCCAATTCTCACCCTTCTTTCTTAACTAAAATCAAGAAAAGTAAGCAAAACTACTGTTTGCAACAATCAATTTTTTACAACTAAAACTTAGAGAAAACAATAGATCTATTCTTCGAATTAGAATCCAAGAAAAATTAATCAATACCAATTCAAGTATACAAACCCACCATGCACACACCCCTAGCTAGCAAGTTAGCTACTCATATTTTTAGAGAGAGAGAAGATACAAGGAGAAATTCCCTCAAGATTAATCATATCGATTCACAAGCTCTACAACAATTGTGGAATTCTCCCAATTGGATTGAAGAATAATAATAATAAAAGTACTTTCCATTTCTACAATTCTATGATGTTTAAAACTCTCTAAAATCTATCTATTAATGAATAATGTGTGGTGTATAATTTAGGGTGATAAATATCTGCAACTTTCTTGTGTATAACTTTCCATAATTTCCCTTAGAGGCTTCTAGGTACTTTGGGAACCTTTCTGAGAGTTTTTTCCCTTTCATCAATGAAATGGGACACTTGCCCTTCGTCCTGTGTTTAGTAGGTGCCAATCCGATAGAGCAGGTGCAAACAACCCCACCTATGTTAGACCTACATTTAGCAGGTGAGGATCCACAGTAAGCAGGTCAAAATGTAGGTGCAAATAGTCTCTCCTACATTATGTATGTGTTTCATAGGTTAGGATCCGCGAAAAGCATGTCTTAAGCAGCTCATTTCAAGTTGAAATCGTCCATTATCTCTATCTCCTTCAAATAATTACACAGAGAAGAAAAAAGACATAAAACCTTTCTAAATTGTTTGAAACCAAGAAATAACTCATGCTTAAAAGCCTAATAAGTTGGTAAATTACCAACTCATCAGGACTCACCAAGACTTGGAACTGTTCTTCTCTGAGCACGGGTGAGCTAACGATGGGGAAAAAAAGGATCACGTGAACCTATATCATGAGATGATATAGCATAGATTGTACGTTTAGTACTTTGAATGTACTGAGTATGTAGAGAAGTTAAAACATGATAGTAAACGATCATATGAAATCATGAATACAAACCAAGATTGATGATGAGAGTAAGGGAAACAAGCTAAAATTCATATCTTTATCGTAATCTGAACATAATGAATGAAGGTTTAGAAATAAAAATCATATAGCATGTCATACTTGAAAACATAAGTGAAAACTCATAAACTGATCAATGGGTCAAATATATTATAAAACATAATATCATACGAAATGAACATGAGTATCTGAAAACATGAGGAAGAATGAGAGGCTTCGTCATAACTGAAACCGTCATGATAGAGATTAGATGATGCCCCAACTATCTCTCTCAGGTGGGCATTGTCGTCCCATGCTTTCCAAGGCAAGGAAAAATTAAGGCATGATATCACTCGTGAATCCCCATAAAGTTTGAATATGAATATTCCTATGGTGCCACGTAGTTTTGAGACTTGGGGTTTGCCTGAACCCTTAGCCTACTCGGAGCTATACACTACTCCTAAAACATGCATATGGCTCATAATCATTATCGTGAAACATACTTGAACTTGCATGGGCTAGTCCAAAAATGAAGTCACAATCATAATAATAGGCGTATTTTACATGAGGGAAATATTCATGGAATGGTGCCATAGAGTTTGGCATGATACTTGATGTTGAACTTCATGAAAAAAATACATGCTTGAACCAAACCTCATACCTTGGAAATCATGATATGATATGTTAAGGATTCATAAATATTCATGCATATTTGATAATTCATCATAGTTGAAATCAAGGGCTCATAAGCTTGAAATTCATAAATCATGCATAATAGGGAATAATCTTCATGAATTTGAAATCATGTATTAGAATGAAAATTGAGGGTTAAATCTTCCCTAATAGCAATAAAACATCAATTGAATCATGAGAGGATTAAATCCGTAGAGATAGCCTGGAAGATTGCATTGAATTGGGTTAAACCCTAGAATTTTAACTTGACATGCTTAGAGATTTGAAATCATAGGTATGGATGAAATTAGGCATGAGGGGGGGGTGAAGAATTTTCAGCTTCAAACTCAGTGGGGTGAAGAATTTTCCCCATTAATAACCCTACAGACCTAGGATTGAAGAATCCTTAACTTGATTGGATACCCAAATGGAATTTAGGAGATAATTTGATGAAAAACCCTAGTTTCTCTTGAGGGGATTTGATCTTCGCTTAAGGGTGCTAGGAATATAATGAGGGTTTTAGATAATTAAAACCCTTAAAATCACCCTTTAAAAATGACTTAGTTTAGGAGTTAGGTACTTAAAAAATACCAAAACACCATTAATAACCCGATTGCGAATTGGTCTTTGCCAGACCAAACAACTCACCTCATGACCTATTAGGTCTCTTCACAGGTCGTTACTTGACCCGTTACCACTGGGACCAAACTTTCCTTCTTTTATCTTTTCTTTATGCCTTCACTTGATGATTCGTCACAACACTTAACAGGTTACTTAACCAGTCGTCAAGACTCTTTGAAACATAGGTTTTTCACTAACTTATCCCACCTAGCGAGTAAACTAATGAATCATGAGGTGACTTAATGACTCGTCCCTTAATCTGTGAGTTGTTCTAGAAATCAATATTTTTCTCCTACACTGCACAACCAATGGGTCACTGGATGACCCGTCAGGTCACTTGATGAGTCACTCAACAACCCGTTCTATGACCTAGTGAAGATTTTTGTATTTTCTCTCCTTGACTGATCTTAGGGACTTTTGAGTGTTACATTACCATGAATTTTGGTGAAAATTAATGATTCGTGGTGTGGCTCGTTGTCAATTCTCAATTCTCTTGGATCTGAAGTATAATCAAGAATTCATCAAAGCCCAATTATATAGGATCATGAATGAGGGAAATTCTTCAACCCTCATGCCCAATCTCAAGCTCAATTACGTGATTTCAATTCCTTCAACTCTCCAATTATGATTTTCATGAATTTCTAGAGTTAGGCCCTTTTTGATGAAAATCTCCATGATCTCTTATGAACATGATTCTCTCATGATTCTATCTATGTTTTATAATTTTAACTACAATATATCTATCAAAAACTCTTGTGTACCTATATTTTCATATTATGATGATTTACTCAATTATGTATGGATTTCATGAATCTCAAGTTTATGTATCATGACTAACTCTTCAACATTGTTTTCATGGCTACTTCATGTATGTCAAGAAATTTTATGAAACTTCATGATTTTAACTAGCCCATGTAAAACCTATGTTTCATAATTGTCGTATGAACATTATATATGTTTTTGGGTAGTATTTAACACCGAGTAGGCTAGGGTTCCAACGCACCTAGGTCTCAGAACTACCACCACCATAGCAATCATGTGGTCCTTCTTGAGAGTGTCTCCCATGTCCAAATGGGCCTATGAGTGATATAACACCTTCATGGTTCTTACCCTTGGAAAGCTATGAACGCACCTCCAAGCTAGGGTCACAAGCAGGGCTCCGTGTATGCTCACTTGGAGTATGTCAGTTATAAGATCTCCCACTATTCCATGTTCTACACGTGTTCATGTTTATGCTTCATGATATTATGAATTATGATATTTTGGCTCAATATATACTTTATGTGATTTTAGTTATGATATTAGTCATGTCGAACATTATGTGTTGCTTTTATGTCTTTCAGTTTTAGACTTAGCTGAGCTAGTTGAGGACTTCTCCCAATAGCTCCTCATATGGTTAGAGGCTTTTCAGATAATTATGTATATATTCTCAGTGATATTGACATGTCATCCTATTTACGTTTTATGGTATCTTAAAACTATTGTTTATGCTTTATATTATGATTTATTCCCCTTAGTATATGTTTGTGTTTTGTATGTACCATGTGTTATCTTGGAGCCATTAATGGTTGTAGGTCCCTTTTCCCATCTAGGTTCTATCCTCGGGTCGTGACAAATATGGTATCAGAGCATCAGGCATTGGTATATCCTAGGGTATCTGAAAGCTATGTTAAAGTAGAACTATTTTCATGTGTGTGAAGCACGCCGCACTTGTGAGGAAGAAGCTATGAGACATTATAGGAAACTTTCCTTCATTCATGTTCAATGTCATGCGATAAAATCCAACTCTCTTACTCTTCTAACTCGTGATATACACATTCACAAAAAAATGCCTCACAGATGAGCCAGTGAAAGAAGGAACGGAAATGGATATTAACCAGCCCTACCCACTCCAGTAGGCCCTTTGAGTGGACAAGTTACTGATGTGGAGCTCAGGGCTGCCTTTAGAACACCTGTACAGGCCATGACCACTCCGCTTAACTAACAGGCAATTGTACCTGTGAATTCTAATGGAGAGGCGGCAACTACTAAGGTTTGAGACTTCACTAAGAAGAGCCCATAAAAGTTCCATGGTTCGAAGGCAAACATGAAGTTTAAGGGAAAAGAAAGGGACAATAATAGAGCTAGAATGGCAACATTGTGTTTTCCCAATGAAGTTCAGGTGGTGGGAACACCTCACAGCTCCATCAGAGGTCATTAGCTTCAGCACCTTCATCATCCAGTGTTCCACTTCCCAGATCTAGGGAGCTTACATTTCCAATTTGTAAGGGATGTGGAAAGAACCATATAGCAAGGTGCATGATGAGTTCGATGCTTATTTCAGTTGTGGTAAGCCCGGTCATAAACTCAAAGATTGCACATTAGCCAAACAGGGTAACAGTAGAGGTCATGCCCCAACCACTATGTCAGCAGCCCCGCCAGTTCACCCAATTTTAAAGAACTATGGAAGGAATCACCTCGGGGAGTGTTTGATCGACAAGGAGGGTTGTTAGGGGTGTGTTATGGTAGGCTAGAGAATAAATAATTTCTCTTCAACTGGACATAGGGAGACTTAGTCCCTTATTTCAGCTGCTCCAGCAGCTCTCCCAACTCAACAAGGTGCATCATCTAGTGCAGGTGGAGAACAACTATAGAAATAGTCACGAGTATGTTATGAGATTTTCATGTCAATCCTTATGTGTTTCTAGGCCCATAAGCTACAGTATAGAGCATATGATACCTTTAAGCATCTTTGTATGAGTTTTATACAACATACTATGTTAAATGGTTAAGAGATGGGATGAATGGAGGGATACGACATGAGAAATGTGAAGTCTTCTATAATAGCTTTAGGGGCAAAGAGAGGAATTAGGAGTTACCTAAGGAAGAAATCATACCAAAGATCTTAGTGGTTTCAGGTGAAGTCAGAAAGGAAGGGTTTGGAATCCCTATGTATAGTAGTACGTCGAACCCATAGGAGTTAGTGATGATAGCCTAGCCTAGAGAACAAGTCCAAAGTCTTATAAGGAGGGCTTTTGAGCTAAGGGGGAGATGCTAAGTTGAAGGACTAGGTCAATACTTGAGTTACCCAGCATGAAAGGTTCATAAATAGTAACTATGGGAGATCGATCCATGCTTATTCAGGTATTTCCCTGTACTTCAGTCAATATTACACTCTACTCATGTCATATGTTAACATGTTATTCCCATGTCTACGTTCCAATTACTCTGTACGTATTCCCTTACTCAGATTCCTAGAATGAGAAGTACCTGTTCTTGACAGCGATCCCAGTCTTACTCCATGGTTCCATAAATCCCCGCTTCATGTCACGTCATGAAACTCGTTATATATGTAACCGCATGTCTCACAGTATGCTCAACTCTATGAACTCAGTCCTTAAGATTCACCTTAATAGCTTATAAGGTCGTGTTATATCCTATATATACCCAACTTAGATTTCTTGAAAGATTCATGCATATGATTTACTTACTCTAATGCCTATGTACGTGAAGCCATGATAGAAATGATGGTTACATTGTGTACATTCGGGATGACTTCCTACTTATCCCTTAGATGACCAGTAGGTTGGGAGTTCATGAAGTGCAAACTATTAACTAGGCCAGAGAGGCAGAAAAATTCTTCGGTAGCATAAGCTACAAAGGAGCGGTGAGATGATTATGGAGATAGGCTCGAGTGAGGTGATTGTGTATCGATGAACCATTGTGTTGTGTGACTAGTGACTCCTGGTTTAGAACTTGAGGTCAAGTGATCGTAATGATAAGGAGAATTAGTATTCTAGGAGGATGACTCTAGTTTGCAAGAGGTCAAGTCTAGTTAGGGTTAAACATGGTTGAAGTATGCTGTCGGACTTAGACTTTAGTATCAATAGGAGCACAGGTGAGGAGTATAGGCTGGGAAGGTTGCACATTAGAGATTGGGATGTATGTTATAAGGTATCAGTATTCCTACTTGGAAGTGGGAAGAGATAAATATGGATTTCATTAATGGTTTTCCTCGAACGTGCCAACAACATGATTCTATATAGGTGGTTGTAGATCAGATGACCAAATTACTGTATTTCTACAAGTTAAGACTGCAAATTCTGCCGAGGATTATACTAGGCTTTATACTCAGGAGTGTTTAGGTTGCACAGAGTTTCGTTGTCCATCATCTCAGATAGGGGTACTCCGTTCGCTTCATAGTTTTGGAGGTCGTTTTAGATAGGTCTTGATACTTAGGTCAAGCTTAGCACAAATTTTCACTGCAGATGGATGTTCAGGCTGAGTAGACTATTTAGACCATAGAGGACAAGTTGAAAGCTTGTATGATTGATTTCAACTGTAGTTGGGTTGATCACTTGTCTCTAATTAATTTTGCCTACAATAATATCACTCTAGCATTCAGATTGGTCCATTTGAGTCTCTTTTTGGGCAGAGGTATAGGTAACCTACAGGATATTTGGGGTAGGTAAGGATACATTGATTGGACCAGATTCAATTCACGACGCTGTGGAAAAAGTTCATCTTATTAAAGAAAGGATGAAAACGGCTTAGAGTTGTTAGAAATCCTATGTAGATGTGAGGAGAAGGGATCTTGAGTTTAGTGTTGATGACTGGGTGTTTCTGAAGGTGTCACCCATGAAGGGAGTTATGAGGTTTTGCAAGAAAGGAAAACTCAATCCCCGATATGTAGGTCCTTATAGGTGATGTTGGGCACATTTCTATGCCTACTTTCCATGTTTTTGCCTATATTTTACCTTATTTTTAGTTCATAATCCTTAGAAAATGAATAAATTCATGTGTTTGTGTGTTTTGTAAGCTAACAAATGATTTTAGTTTTTTTGAGCAGGAAACCAAGGAAAAAGGACCCAAATTAGCCGAAGGTGTGAAGATATGAGAGTTTGAGAAGAACGACCTGGGGCTATGCCTGGCACCAGGTCCCAAACATTAGAGAATTATGCATCAAAGTTAGGGCTATGACTGATGCCGAGCGACATGTCCCAAACTTCAGAAGATATTTTACTCAACACCTTGGCGAGATGGATGGTGTAGAGCCTAGAGCATTCCAAATTTAGAGTAATTTCCCAAAATTGGTGCTATGAATGAGGCTGGGCTCCATAGAGGTTTTAGAGCCAAGAAAATTAACTAACACTCAAGGGCTATGAGTGGCACGAGGCCCCTGGATAAACCAGAAGTTTTGAAATTTGGCTAACTCCTTGGTGCTGTGGATTGGGTTGCCTGGAGCTAATTTTCAGAGGAAACTTGAGCCCAACTTGGGGCTTTTGAGGGGGTGGTGCGCCAGACCTATTTCGGGGCATAATTTGTTGATTTTAAAGCTAAGTACTTACGGGCAGAAGCTTCATTTGTAGGTTCTAACTATAAATATAGCCTCTAGGTCATTTGTTAGCAATCATTAGTTCACTTTTATATTAAATATTTCAAATTGCGGAGGGTTGTTATGTGGCTTGGAAGGAAGATAAGTTTCTACTTAGGTTTCTTCTCTTCTTTGTTATTTTACTTTGAATGATGATGATTAAGTCTTTATTTTCTACTTGTCTATGAGTAGCTAAACTCATACTCTAGGGTTTTGTCCATGGTGGATGATTGATGTTTGAAAGACTAATTTATTCTAGTTTCGACTCTTCTTTATTGTTTTTTAATACTTACTTGTTTTAATTGCTTATTCACTAGCCTGATCAACTTGTGAGTAAATTTTTCGACTTTTGGTTGAACCTGGGAAACAGAATCAAAAGGGTTAATGGTAAATATAGAACGGGAATTAAAAGACCCTTGAACCCATTGGTGAGAGGACAAAAATTGTTGTTGAGTATAGGGATATACCCTTCAATCCTGTTTAGTTGAAATATAAGTAGGCATAACCACTGTTTCACATTTCTCCTTCAACCATAGGGATATACGCTTTAGGGTTCATGAGATAGTTCATGGATGCTCAGGAGAGTGGCAAGGAATGGGTTAGTAACTTGAAATTAGCAGTCATAGGAAGAATCGTTATAGCATAATCACGTCTTGAAAACTCAACTTGAAGCAAAAGTGCCATTTTCCTAGATTTTCATCATCATCTGAAGTAAAACCAAATTTGCAATAGTCTTTAGTTAATTTTATATTTAAAGTTTTTAGCAGTTTAACTATCTAACCATTCCCCATTCCAACTATTTGATAGAATAGTTAAATAAAGAAGTAACCTTAAATGATAGAACTAACAAGTCTATGAGGAATCGATAATTGGGAGTTCTAGTCCTATATTATTTTAAAACCATGTGCGCTTGCATGCGCTTGGGCGACTTCAAGCTTTTGGCACCATTGTTGGGGACTTGAATATTGTTTGATCATTTGTAGGTTACGATTTTATTCTATTATTCTGTATTTTTCATTTGTTTTTTGATTTTTTGAAGTTTATAGGGTTGTGTTCATAGTGTATGCCAAGTATAAGAAGTCAAAGAATCACTTTTGGCTTCTTTTGATCACGAAATTGAGAGAACCTTTTGAAGGTGTTATGCCCCAGAAGCCCAAAGATCAGACCCAGGAGTTGAAGCAGATAAAAGTGTAAAAACTGGAACTAGGCATAGAATGATTCATGGGGTGACTCGTTAGTATAGCCCATGAGTCGTGATGTGACTCGTGGGGAGGCCAGTGGGAAAGTGTTGGAAGTTGGAGGAAAAGGATACCCATGGGCTTGAAAATGGCTCGTGGTCAGACCCCACAAGTCGTTAGGTCAGTCGTGGGGTAGGTAAGGGAAGAAAAGAGAAGGAGGCAAGCAGTTCACTTGAAGGAAGGACCCCACGAGTCGTGGTCAGTCCTCACGATTTGTGGGGTGAGTCGTGGTCATAGCAGGGAAAGTTCTTGATGAGGCTCAGGTAGTGTACCTCACGACCGGCTCCACGAGTTTTGTCCTATGACCACAAGTCATTAGGTCCCTCGTTGGGACCCCCCTGACATTTAATTTCTGCGAATTTAGTAAGGACTTTTCCATAATTCCTAAGTTCCTAGGGCCTAAACTACGATGTTTTGAGTTATAAATAGTGACTTTTAAAGAGGTTAAGTTCATTTTAGGACTCTTTCGTTCATGCGTCCAAGGTAGAAGACTTGAGAGGGTGATCAACCTTAGCATTCATCAATTTCTTTTCAATTTCCTATTGGGCATCTCAAGAAGTGTTAGAATCAGCTACCAACAGGTATGTAGGGTTATGAATGGGTGATTTCTTTCACACCCATGCCTAATTCTTCTCTAAAGTATGAAATTTCTATGTATTACCTATGGGGTTTTAACCCAAATAAATGAATCTTCTATTTCTATACATGGGTATGATTTGATTATGATTCTACTATTGAAATATGAAGCATGGGAAAATTTTATAAGGTTTTCAATTTAAAATCATGATTGAAGTTTTATGAATCAAAAGCCCATGGATGAGATGTTCATGAAAGATGAGATTTGTGATGAATATATGATGATGATGAGATATGATGATGAAAAGCATGATTTGCAGCTACCCATGTTTACAATTATATTTTCGATGAAAATTGAGTATTTCTATGTACAATAAAGATTTGGGCAATACCCACATGCTCAAGTATGAATGATGATTTTCGAAGATTAATCTTACCTGCTTGTTTTGGAGCAAAGGCTCCCAGGTTTATTTTCATCTTGTGGTATGTTTTGAGTTAGGGTTTTGTAATCATAGCTTACCACATGGATTTGGAGCATAGGCTCCCAATTATATTTTCAACTTGTGGTATGTCTTGAGTTAAAGCTTCTACATTCATGTTTAATATTTGAATGTATTTTGATCATTGAGCTTCGTCAATATGCGATGTTGAGCTTCGTTATAAAATAGTGAGCATATACCATGTTTTGGGAGTGTCTAGCAACGGCAGGCTAAGGTCGATCACCATGCACAAGAAAATTACGCACCAACGGAGGTTTATACATTATGACTTTGGGACCTCCCTTGGCAGGCTTCCCACCTCGGATGGGCCTTCATCTTGATATCGATATCATGGTATCGTCCCTAGCCCTGGCAAGGCTTTGGACGCCTCTACCCACTTGAGTGTGATTGTTGGGACTACGTAGCTTTATCGTGTATGTTGGTTAGAAGACAAGTCTCCCATTTTTCTTGATGATTTAGATATACATGTTTCATTATTCATTAGATTTATTTAATTGCATGTTCTAAAGCACGTTTGACTCAATGTTTAGCTTTACTAATAAATGTTAGAATTCCTCTTTGAGTTAGTGATTGAAAGTAATGATGTTATGAAGTTATGTTATGTTATATTTATGAAAAGATCATGTTTGCAGAAGGAATGTATGCAAGCCCTATTCTCGAATTCTTATGTTTACATTTACATTATTCATTGTGTTTAAATGATTTCATTTGCTTTAGCGGTTTTACTTACCTTGCCTTTGGTACATTCCAGTACTAACCACATACTCTATGTTGTATCATTTAATGATACGGGACCAGCTCTCGAATTCGGCCAAGCTCGTAGTCGCTTGTGGATTTACTTGATCTTGTATGGGTGATCCCTCATTTCCCGAGTGAGACTATTCCGCTTTCCTTTATTTTTTTTATGTTTTTGAGTTATTTGGTCTTGTCCCATCAACTTGTAATGTTTAGAGGCTTTTTCACACATATATATATTCAGCTTGAATTTCATCCGATGTTATGTTCAAGTTAGAATTCTGTATGAGTATTTTGTAGTTATTCGGTTTCTTGATTGAGATTAGATGTATTCTTACGCCATGGAGTGGAAACTTTAGGGTCTCTGAGGGCTCCTTATCTGTTTACGATACGTACCCTCTGTTGGATTGGTGACCAAACTTAAACAATAGAACATAAAGTTTGAAGTAATCCTTGGGTGTACGGCAGCGTTAAGTAGGAAAATCCTTTTCATGGGTGGCAAGCACGCCACACTTATGAAAGAGGCTACGAAGGCGTTTAGGAAAATGTTGCCTTCTTTCATGATCTATGTCATGCGATGAAAAGTCTTCCTATCCTTATTTTGTGCTATTAGTTGCGAGAATCATGAGCTCCTGTGAAGAATGGATGGTATGAAAATGGGAATGGTGAAGGCCATAGGGATGACCAGCTAATGGGCACCTGACAAGCCCTACCAGGTTCAAAACCTTGGAACATTGGAGCAGTTGCTCACAGCTTTGAGTCCCTAGGCCTTTATTCGAATGCTTGCGCAAGCCTTGACCGCTTCGGGTAATCACCCAATCTAGTTGCGCATGTTACGAAAAATGCAATGGGTAGACTCAGTCAGAAGACTTCTTGATGATGAACTGCCGGAGTTCATTTGGGGTCCAAGGTAGATGAGGAACTGCATGAGTTCATAGATGAGATAGTGAAGGTAACCCAGAGTCATAAGGGGTGAATGAGTTGAGTTCCTAGAGTTGGCCACTTACCGGTTGAAGGATCACACAAATGCCGGATTCATGATGGAAGGATAGCGAGTCATAGACAAGTCTTGTCACTTGGGAAAGAGTTCCATGTTGCCTTTAGACCAGGCTCTTCTATGTGGAATGAGGAGGCTGAAGGCGGCTAAGTTAAAAATTGGAAGCAAGGAGAACTGACTGTACAAGTATGCCTCGAGTTCCTTCGCTTATAAATATGACCACGGTTTAAGTGGTGATCGAGAGGGCGCGGGTAAGTGGGATTCGTGCGCCAAAGTAGCGAGTTATTTGGACAAGGATTGTACGACCACCATGCTCCATCAAGATATGGATTTCCCAAGGATAGTGTTGTACCCCATTAGATGGAGGCGGCACATCTAAGAGAGAGAAGAAGATGCCAAGAGGGCGAGGACCAATGACGAGATATTCTCTAGCAAGAGTCGAGGTGGGGGGGGCAGCGGCGAGAATCCCTAGAGATCATCATCCCTAGCATCTTCAGCATTGAGTGTGCCATCCAAGTCTAGACATCATCAGAGAGAGGGAGCATCGAGGCTCGGGGGGGTGGGCAGCGAGACTCATGGAATTCTAGCATCCCGACTTGTATATGTGGTCGAAACCACAAGCAGTGCATGGTAGGTTCAAGTGCTTATTTAGGGTGTGGGAAACCGGACACATGCTTAAAAGGTATGACGTGAGACGGGATCACGTTGGGGGCGGCCCGGCTTCTGGATTGGCAGCCCCCTCCAGCACTCCCGGCCCATCGGGGGCATCTACTAGAACAGCGGGGTCGACATCAAAACATATTCTATGCCTTAGCATCCCCATCGAGTAGGAGTGCCCGGTAGTCATCGGTATGTTATAAGTTTTCAATATTGATGTTTATTCTTTGTTAGATGGGGACTACCTTGTCTTTTGTGACACATATGTGGCCAATAGCTTTGGAGTCAGTCACAGTCTTATGAGAACCCTTCTCGGTCTCTACTCCGAGTAGGTGACTCGATTATAGCTAGATGGGTGTATAGGTGTTGCCTAATCTCGGTCCTTTAGCAATCATCTCGTAGAATTTGATAGAGTTAGCCATGGCCAATTTTGATGTGATTCTCAACATGGATTACCTATTTGCATGCTATATTTGATTAATTGTAGAACTTGGGTATTAAGGAATTTCCGGATAAGACGGTCTTAGAATGGAAGGTAGTTCGAGGTTTGTGCATGTACGTTTCATTTCCTACCTTAAGGCCCAGAGAAAGATGATTTGTAAGGGTTGTATGTACCATCTAGTTAGGAGTTAGGATGTTGAGTTGAGACCCAACTATCCGGTCGGTTCCAATAGTATGTAGTATCCGAAGGTCTTCCACGATGGTTGCAGTGTTCACTCTGGCGGAGGTGATTTGGTATTGACCTTTTTCTAGACACGCAACCTATATTTATTCCTCCCTACAAAATGGTTCCATCAAGAAAAGAGTTGAAAGAGAAGTAGAAGGACTTGTTGGAATGAGGTTTCGTGGAGGCAGAATAAGTCTCCCTTGGGGTGAACTAGTCTTATTTCCGAAAGGAGGATGGTTTCCATCACGTGTGCATTAATTATTGCTTGATTCAAGAAAGTCAATGTCGAAAACAGGTATCCTCTACCCGGGATTGATGATTTATTTTACAGCTTCGGGGAGTTCCAAGTGTTTCTCAAAGATAGAACTCGAGATACGGATATCATCATTTGGAATTCGGGAGAGTGATATCCCAAGACGACCTTCGGGATCTTGAGCCATGGTCATTATGAGTTTTTGTTATGTCTTTTGGACTATAGAATGCTTCTTAGAGCTTTTATGGATTTGATGATGATTTAAGCCATACCTGGACATGTTGTGATGTGTTCGTGATGACATCGCCCATCTCTCGGAGCGAGGAAGGAGTATACCCTTTCGTTTGAGTAGTGCTTGAGCCCTCGGGTCGTCAATTATATGCAAAATTCAACAAGTTCGGGATACGGTTGAACTACGTAGCCTTTTGGGCCATGTGGGCATTAAGTGAGGGCATAAGGGTAGATTCTCAGAAAAATTGAGAGCGGTGAAGAATTGGCTTAGACCGGTGAATCCTTCGGATATTCGAAGTTTCTTGGGTTTTGGCGAAGCTCACTATCAAGATTTGTTGAGGGTTTCATCTATTGCGGCACCTTTGACCAAATTTACCTAGAAGGAGGTAAGTTCCTCTAGTCGGAGGCTTATGAGAAGAACTTCCAAGATGAGCAGAACATACCTTAGCACAGTGTTGACCTACCAGAGATCTTGGATGGATTAATGGGTACATTGTGATAGCCCAGGAGTCGGACTTGGGTGTATGTTGATGCGGCGTGAGAAAGTGATAAAATTTGCCTCGAGATAGTTGAGAAAGTCCATGGGAAAGTGCAGGCCCATGATCTTGGAGTGGCCGTGGTAGTATTCACGTTGAAGATATCGCGACATTAATTGTATGGGGTCCGTGGATGTGTTTATGGCCACAAGAGCTTTTACAACATTGTTCTACAGAAGATCACAATCTTCGACAAATGAGGTGGTTGAAATACTCAAATACTGCGATATAGTGTCCTTTACCATCGAGGTAAGGCTAATATGGTAAAGGACGCACTTAGTAGACTCTGTATGGAGAGTGTGTCAGATGCGAGGTGAAGGAAAAGGAGTTGAGGTGAGAGGATGTGCATTGACTCTCAAGGTTGGGAGTTAGGTTGGTTGACTCGATCGGTGGCGGTGGTGGTTGAGCGAGATCCCAGTCGTCCTTGTGGCCCGATGTGAAAGCTAGACAAGATGGTAGATTTTGGTAAAGTTGAGAGGAAGCCATTCAAAAAATTAGAAGGTAGAATCTCCCAAGGGAGATGGTGTGCTTCGGTACCGGGTCTTTTATGTTTCCCGGGCGTGAGATGATTTGAGGAGCTAGATGTTTGCATAGGGCTCATGGATCGGGTATTCTATCCATCCAGTGCCACGAATCACAGTGACTTATGGGAAATCTATTGGTGGAATGGCATAAAGAAGGATATTGCGAAATTCTGTAGAAGTGTTCAAGCGTAAGCAAGTAAAGGTTAAGCACTTCGAGGAGACTGGGAGGAGTGAGCTTTAGGATATCATCATTCCTACTTGTAAGTGGGAAGAAATTAATATGGATTTCATCCGCGAGGTCTTCCTCGTACGTCGACAATATGATTCCATTTGGGTTGTGGTGGCCCGAGTTGACCAAGGCTGCATATTTTCTGTCCCGGTTAAAACCACGTATTTAGCGGAGAAAATTAGCAAGCTATATGACCGAGGATTGGTTTCGATTTCATGAGTACCCATATCCATCATTTCAAATCGAGGTACTCAATTCACCTCTCGTTGGAAGTCATTTTAAAAAAGGATTGGGTATATAGGTTAAGCTAAGCATAGCATTTCACCCACAAACGGATGGTCAAGTGGAGTGGACAATTCAGACCCTCGAGGACATGTTGAAAGAATCGTAATTGACTTGAGAGGTAGGCTGGGATGAGCATTTGCCATTTTATCAAGTTTTCCTACAATGGCGATACCAATGTAGTATTCAAATGGCGCCGTTCGAGGAGCTCTCCATGGGCAAAGATGTAGATCTCCCATCGAGATGGTTTTGAGGTTTGTGGGAGTGGCCGTAGAGGGCGATTTAGTTCATGAAGCGATGGAGAGAGTTCGGTTGATAATAGACGAGGTTGCTTGCCTAAGTCACCAAAAGTCTTATGCGGACGTGGAGAAGAGAGTTAGAAGTTGAGGTCGATGATTTGGGTATTTCCTAGGGTGTCCCATGAAGGAGTGATGCGATTTTGAAAGAAAGGAAACTTAGTCCCTACTATATCGTCTTTGTATCGAATAGTGAGACGGGTTGGCTAGGTGGCTTATGAGTTGGAGTCTCCATCAAAATTAGCTTCGTGCATCCACGTGTTTTATGTATCACTTTTGAAGATCCAACCTTAGTTTTCCCTGTAGACAGTGTTGGTGTGAGAGATAGCCTTAGCTATGAGGAGGTTCCGGTGGAAATATTTGATCGTCGAGTTTTGAAATCACAAGGAATAAGGAAGTACCTTCATTTAAAGTGTTATGGAGGAATCAACATGTTGAAGGAGCTATGTGGGAAGTCGAAGCGGATATGATGGCTAGATACTCACATTTACTCTCTACGGCTTCAGTTTGATTGGGGGTATGAGTTTGCACTCGAAATTTATTTAGTTTAATGTTAAGTTCATGTGCGCAAGTTTCTTGTATGTATATGGATGTGTGTATGATTCATGAAATCAGTTCAGTTATGTGATTCAAATCGGAGGTAGTCATTCCACTTCCGAGTTTATGTTTAAATGATCGTATTTGAATATGATGATTGCATTTCTCACCTTTTACGTGTATTTTCTAACAATCTAGGGCAAATGTTTCCAAGGGAGAGATATTGTTATGCCACAGAAAGCCCAAAGATCATACCCGAGAACTGGCTTGAGAGAAAAGTGTAAAAATTTGGCACCAGACACAAGGCAGTCCTTGGGTGACTCGTTAGTACATTGCAGTCGTGATGTGACTCATGGGGAGGTCGTGAGGAAGTGTTGGAAGTTGGAGGAAAAGGGAACACGGGCTTGACAACGGCTCGTGATCTGACCCAGAGTGGGTAGGTCGGTCGTGGGGTAGGTAAAGGAAAGAAAAGAGAAGGAGGCATGCAGTGCACTTGATAGAAGGACACACGAGTCATGGTGGGTCCCCACGATTTTAGAGGGTGGTCGTGGTCCAAGCGAGGGAAAGTTTGTGTCAAGGCTCGGGAAGTGTACCTCCTGGCCCGGCTCCATGAGTAAGTGTCCTGTAACCCTGTGAGTCGTTAGGTCCCTCGTTGGGATTTACGACAGTAATTTGCGAAGAATTTAGTAAGGGCTTCTCCGTAATTCTAGTTCTAGAACACAAACTACCCGCATTTTGAGTTTGAATATTAAATTTTAAAGGGGTTAAGCTCATTTTAGGTCTCATTCATTCATGCATGCAAGGTAGAAGACTTGAGAGGGTGATCAAGCTTAGCATTCATCAATGTCTTTTCAATTTTCTATTGGGCATCTAAAGAAGTGTTAGAATCCGGTTACCCTTGGGTATGTAGGGTTATGAATGGGTGATTTCTTTCACACCCATGCCCAATCTCTCTCTATGATATGAAATTCCTATGTCTAATCTATGGGGGATTTCTATGGGGTTTTAACCCAAATGCATGAATCTTCTATTTCTATACATGGGTATGATTTGATTATGATTCTACTATTGAAATATGAAGCATGGGCATATTTTATAAGGTTTTCAATTTAAAATCATGATTGTAGTTTTATGAACCAAAAGCCCATGGATGAGATGTTCATGAAAGATGAGATTTGTGATGAATATATGAAGAAGATGAGATATGATGATGAAAAACATGATTTAAAGCTACCCATGTTTACAATTATGTTTTCGATGAGAATTGAGTATTTTTATGTATAATAAAGCTTTGGGTAATGCCCACGTGTTAAGTATGAATGACGATTTTTTTCCCGAATTAAGCTTACCGTACTGTTTGGCAAAGGCTCCCAATTATATTTTCAGCTTTTGGTATTTTTTTAGTTAGATTTTTCCTAAGTATAGCTTACCACATGGTTTGGAACGAAGGCTCCCAATTATGTTTTCAACTTGTGGTATGTGTTAAGTTAAAGCTTCTCATATGAATGATTTCATGTTTTAGATGTATTTTGATCATTGATATTCGTCAATAGACGATGTTGAGCTTCGTTAAAAATGGTGTAGAGCATATGCATGTTTTGGGAGTAGTGTCTAACACCGAGCAGGCTAAGGGTCAATCACCCTATGCCTCAAAACTACGCGCCAACGTAGGTTTATACGTTATAACTTTGGGACCTCCCTTGCGAGCTTCCCCTACCCAGATGGGCCTTCAGCTTGATATCGACATCATGGTATCGTCCCTAGCCCTGGCAAGGCTTTGGACGCCTCTACCCACTTGAGTGTGATAGTTGGGACCACATTGTTCCTCATGATTTCAGAAATATATGTTTCATTATTCATGAGATTTATGTAATTGCATGTTATAAAGAAGGTTTGACTAAATATTCATCTTTACTAATAAATTTCAGAATTCAGCTTTGATTCAATCGATTCAGTTATGATGTTATGAAGTTATGTTACATTATGTTATGAAGAGATCGTGATTTCAGAAGGAATTTATACAAGCCCTACACTCATATTCTTATGTTTACGTTTACATTATTCATTGTCTTTGAATGATTTTATTTTCTTTAGCGGTATTACTTACCTTGCATACTAGGTACATTACACGTACTGACCGTATACTCTATATTGTATTGTTTCATGATATAGGATCCAGCTCTCAGATTCAGCCCCGCTCGTAGTCAGTTTTCTTGAGTTAGTTGGGGTCTTGTCCCATCAACTCGTCATGTTTAGAGGCTTTTCAGACATTTGTATATATTCAGCTTCGGATTTCATATTCTGTTGTTATGTTCAAGTTGGACTTCCACTTTGAGTATTTTATTGATTATTCAGTTTCTTGATTGAGAGTAGATGTGTGCTTACGCAATGGGTCGACTTGGGGTCTCTCAGGGCTCCTTGTCTAGTGTTACGATTTGGGCCTCTGTTCTGGTCGTGACAGAAGGTTAATCTTGGAGAGTAATGAGCAGGCATAGGGCGACAATCAGGTGAGGCTTCTAGTGTTAAACTTTCCTCGGCAGAAATTGGAGAGCACTTCTAAAGCGATTGTCAAGCCGACTATCACTGGGAACTTCGAGTTGAAGGAAGGGACCGTATGGTTGACCCAAAATACTTTCCGATATTAAGGTAAGCCGCACGAGGCTCCCCACAAGAATTTGATGACATTTATGGAGTAGAGTGATAATTTCCACTACCAGAACTTGTTAGATGAATATGTTAATCTGGTATTGTTTCCGTTCTTGCTTGGCGCTATCACACAGAGACAGATCTTATCCAAGAGCTATGATGAAATTGAGGTTCTTTTGAACTTTATGTCAGTGGGGAGTTAGGATTATTAGGACTTAGGTATAGGGATCACAATAGCTAAGGTTGTAGGGAAGCTTGAGGTAGATGGTGTTGTGGCAATCAGAGCAGACATTAGCCAACTGGTGAATATGATGAGCAAGCTTGTGACCACACCATCAGGAAGCTAAGTATAGCAGGTACATTAGGTTAAAACTCCACCACCATCATGTAAAGCATGTGGATAAGGCCACGCATATTCAGGTTGTCCACTTAACCCGGAATCTGTATATATTTTGGGACAACAAGGTCTTGATGGAGGTTTTGCAGGTAACAACTTTAATTAGGGGTATCATAATGTCACCAATCCCTTATAGGGAGGGAATCAGAACTTCCAAAGGCCCCAAAATACTTATCCAAGGCTCACTGCCAGCAGTCGAGCAGTTCTTTTGAGGAGACAATGAATCAGTGGATGGTTCAACAAACTGAATTGGTTAATAAGATGCAGAGGTCCATCCATAAGCTTGAGAGACAGATGGGGCAATTGGCCCTGCAACAGACTAACAAACTGCAAGGGGCACTTTCGAGTAATACTGAGAAGAACCCCAAGAAAAATGTAAGTGCAATTTCTTTGTGCAGTGGTAAAGATATAGGTGAGGTGATCCCCAGAGAAAAGAAAGCTAATTATGAGCAGGTTGTAAAGTCCAAGAGTGAGGTCGGTGAGTCAATAAACTCACAACAAAGAGTTGTAGTGGCCAGACCACTGCCCCCATTTCCCTAAAGGTTTAAGAAGCAGAAGGAGGACTTAACCTGCCAGAAATTTCTTGATGTGTTGAAACAGGTGCATGTTAACTTACCATTGGTGGAGATTTTGTAGGAAGTTTCAAAATATGCTATGTACCTGAAGAACATTGTTGCCAACAAGAGGAGGTTAACGAAATTTGAATCTATGGCTCCCATAAAAGAGTGTAGTTCTTGGGTTCAAAACAAAATTCCTGAAAAGCTGAAGGATCCTGAGAGCTTCACCCTTCCGGTGGTGATTGGAAATAAAGAAGTAGGTTCTAGATTGTATGACTTGGGTGCGAGCATTAATCTGATGCCTGCATCCCTACTAAAAAAATTGGGTTTAGGTGAACCACATCCTACCATAGTGACTTTGCAACTTGCAGACCGATCTCTTACCTATTTAGATGGAATAGTAGACGTTGTCTAGATGAAGGTGGGGGAAACGCCTCAGAAGCAAGGTCGCGCAAGGCTAGGTCGTGAGGTGCCACCACGACGTGCCAGCCTGCAGTGCCATGGCCAGCGTAGCACGCCAGCCCTGCTGCCACTATGGGAGGTATGGCGCAGGGGCCTTATGGCGTGTTGGGAAGAGTGAGGCACACCCCGGCCACCGCCATACACTTATATATACACACTCCCCTCACTCAATTTTAAATCATTTGAGTAGTGTTCTTCAGCCAGAGAAGAGAAAAACCACAACTTTCATTGAATTTTTGTCAAATTACGCTACCAAACACTGTCCAAACACATTAACTTCGGGAAATGAGTGGCCTATGGGAAGCACTACTACAGAGTTATTTCTCAAAAATTCACTCGGCAAACTGGAACTCTGCTGAGTAAAAGTTATCAAAATTTCTCCAAATTGATTCCAACTTGGCAATAGACATTAGGTAAGCACTTCTCCCTTCCGAACTCTCGGGAAATTATAAATTTTTGGCCGAGTTTTTTAAAGTTGGATTATAGTTAATTATATTATTGAAAGTTATCCATATTTTCCGAGTTTAGTATTAAAATAAGTTCTATTCTCTCAGCATAGGGGTTACAGTTGGAAAGAACTGCCGATTGAAAGCTGAAACACTCGAGCTAAATGAAAGTCGGCATTCGAGGTATGTTAAGGCTTATTCCTTTGGAAAGTAATTCTCATCGTCTAGTGATAAAACCTATGTTTTAAATGTAAGTAATGATCCTATATATTGTAATTAGCTGCTACTAGTATATAAGGACCAGGTATGTCGTGATTAGCTGCTATTATTAGATTATGATTACATATGTTGTGGTTAGCTACTATAAAACATATAAAGATTATATCACAGTATCCTTTGTTGGGAAAGAACATGTTAAGTGTGACACACGCTAGAAGCATCGTAGGAACTCCTCTATTCTACAGTTCATTGTGTTAGTAGAATTTGATGTTTTATTGTTAGGTCTAGACCTTAGAAGCTCATGGATAGTTATTGGGCCTGAGTTAGTAAGTTGAACCCCATAGGCATATCTAGGCGATATAACTACCAGTTTGGCACCTGTATTATCAGTGAAGCACGCCTAGGGGACACTAGCGTACCCTCACGCCCAGGGCCAGAAATTTAGATAGGATGGCCATAGTTTAGAGTCAGGAGCACTAGGGTTGTCTAGTGAACTAAGTGATAGCCTACCATCTAGTTTACTACTACTAGTGACTGTCAGTTCCAATTGACTTAGTATTCGTCATACAGGTCGCCCAGGAAGCCATCCTTATCGTTCAGGTCAAATAGACCTGTGGGTACCCTAAGGATGGGGACCTTATAGCAGTTAGAGATGGGGCCAATGCCCCAGCTTGCTCCTATAAGATGCTCAGGTACAGGTTGCCGTGAGTGGCTATGTCCATGTAAACTTACTTACAAGGTTAGGATTCATCCAAAGGAGTCATATAATATCCGAACAGACCAAGTTATGGTCTAAAGGACTAGAACCATGTTAGCATAGTATTACCCTCAGGCTAAGAATTTTAGTAGGCTACCTATGGAGGATTAGGGGTCGACCGCTCAAAAGCATGTCTAGTATGTAGCAGCCCTACATTAGTTCTAAGCAAAGAAACTAAGTAATTAGTCGTTTGCGACCCTACAATTGCTTATGAGTTATAGTATTTCGAGTAGGAAATTCAGAGTATTGTTAGGCCACTCCAAACCTCTCCCTATCCGGTCTAGACCATTAGAGATTATGATCACTATCAGGATCCTATGATCAGATATAGGTACATGGGGTGTGCCTGCTAGCGGCTATACAGACTATTCTAGGGGGAGAAGCGGTCATGTTAGGTCAGAAGGCCAGATACGCCTTTTGAGTGACTATTTTTAGACTTCAGTATAGCACATCGATTGGGATTACCCTCACATAGGAGCCTTCCGTGACCACTCCGGGTTTACTAGCTGTGTCGTCTCCTACGGGGCTATATGACGTTTCTCCAAAGAGCGATATACCATGCCAAGGGATGATGCAGAGGCCCAAGGGCCATATTACAGTCCGTTCCATGACTGGACATTATTTTTATGCCATATCGACATCACTTACCATCGTCGAGCCTGGTGCCCAGGGTCAGTTATCAGGAGTCCACCAGAATAAGACACAGCTAAAGATCAGGAGCTGAGTAGGCTTAGTTGTAGACCCAGGGGACCGGTGGGATGGATATAACACTAGTGGAGTCATAAGAACCTTGTTAGGGGTATATAGATTGAGGTGTGCTTGCCAGGGCTTTTGGGGGCCCCGAGAGAGTTATTCTATGTTGATTGTACCTTCCAGGCTTATGGGGGCCAGGTTAGGTTCTGGTTTGTATTCTTGTCTGCTAGCTATAGCTTATGAATATATGATTGGATAGTCGTAGTGTCACGCCCCGCCTTGGGGGGTATGACTTGCACCTGGTGCCCTAGTAGGACCTGGACTGCTAACTGGTGAGCCTAAGCACATCTGGTGCCTGACTAGCTCTATTTCAGATTTCTGGAAACAACGGGCTATATAACGGCTGTAAATACAGCCACCGGCCGGTTGGGCCTATAGCCACCTGTATAAACTTCAGCTAACCAGAATCCTATATCTCATAGGGGAACCTATGCGGGCCGACAAGGCCACCATGCTGTCTAGTTATCTGTAA
>JACEIK010000929.1:141734-154576 GCA_018107945.1 Datura stramonium
TCCCTGTGGGTTCGACAATCCGGTTCTTAAAAAGAGCCACTATATTACTTGCACGATCCGTACACTTGCGGACGCGCTCGATACGAAAAAGAGTCGTCAATACTCTAGCAAGATATATGACTTCACTCATTTAAGTCTACAACATTCCACACACTTGTCCCAATCACTCCTTTGTGAACCCTTTAGCCATGGGTATTTTAGATTCCAAGGTTTTGATAAAAACAATTTTTAATAAGGAAAACAATATAGAATCCGCCCAGGCTTCGTAGTTCAACAATGGAGGTAGAATCTTCTTACGCCAAATAAATTAAATCTAAGCATGGTAAGGGAACCTAACTTATTTCAATTACCCAAGCCCACAACAACTACTCAATCCCATATGATCATCAACATCATACTAAAGTCATTAGGGTTAATTATGCAATATTTTCACACTCCCATCATGTTCATGAGTTTCTACGATAATCACGGAAGGAAGTACAAATCCCAATAAATAGTAGAATCAATTTATGAAGAACATACTACATGCATACATACTCAACCTAATCTTCACAACTTCATCATATTCGTGCATGACTATGACAATCAAGTGAACAATATGCAAAACCCATTGATTATTCAAGCCAATAGATGAAGAACATGCTACCATCATGCAATCCCAACATATAATCCATATTCCAAGGCAACCCATTAATTAACCTCCCACTTCATTCCATAATCGCAGTTAATATTAGCATTTAAGAAAAGGATGAAGAAGAAATTGCCCATTACTCAAAACCCTAGATCATGATATTCTAAATAATTTAAATTGGGTTCTCATTGAAAACATTTTTTTCGGGGCACAAGGATGAAAAGATATCCTTGTTGAAGTCCCACATACCTGATAGACGAAGACCCCACTCGATTATCTTCCTAGAGGCTTGAAGAACACCTTGGAAAATTACTAAAATCTTTGAAGAAGAGAGGAGGAAGAAGGAGATTGAGTGAATAAGGTTTTTAGGCTTAGGAAAACCCTTAAAATGTCCCCCAAACATACCCAAAATGACCTCACTTTAAATCTGGGAGCATGGGATTTTACCAACCTGCCCTTGAGAAAACCTAAAAAATTTCCCGAACTGATGCCTCGACTCACCTGACAGGTCGTCGCCACAACCAACGACTCATTAGGTGTACTTATCAAGTCTATTGGAAATTCACAACCTCCAGGCCATGACCAACATGATGACTCGTTACTAGACCTGACGACCCGTCACCCCTTTTCGTTAAGTTCACTAGAAATTTCCTTAGAACAAAAACTTCTCCCTCCTAACGATTGACTAGACAAGTTGTTGTCACTCCCAATGACTAGTCAGGTCATCCTTCGCCACTGCTTCCTGACCTCCACCCCACAACTGCACACGACGACTCGTAGCATCCCACCACGAGTCATTAAGTCTCCCGTCCTGAGGTATTTTTGCTAGTTTTTCTGCACTTTTTCAATTACACTTCTCGTGTCTATACTTAGTCCCTTCCGGGGTATTACATTTTCCCCATTACCTGCATCAACCACCTTTTTCTTCTTTAGCAATTCTTTTTTAAACTTTACATAACCGGGCATTTGGAGTAGAGCATCCACTAACAGTATATTTATGGACAACTTGCTAAACATATCAACAAACTTTTTGAACTGTTCATCCTTCTTTTTCTTGGCCAACCGTTATGGATAAGGAGGTGAGATTCTTGATTCAACCTTGTCATCAATCGGGCCATTCATGCCCGCTTCATCATTATCAGCATGTGAGAGGATTTCATCATCCTTTCACTCTCCTTCCTCATCAATCTTTTCTTCATTCATTGAAGTCATTGGCATTTTGTCAACTTCATCTTCTTCATCCAATTTCGGGTTAGCAACCTCACAAGGCTTTACCGGGGCATCTCCAATAACCTTGCCACTCCTAGTGAAAATAGTCATGCATTGACCATCTTTCTTAGGATTAGGCATTGCTAGGTAGTGTTCCCTTCATCCGGGGGTTCATTTGAGTTGACAAGTGATTCATTTGGGCCTCCAAATGCTTGATGGAAGCTGAATGTGAACTCACGGATAGGGAAAAGTTGGACACCTCCCTTCTTAATTCTTTCACCTTGCTCTCGGTCGACTCCACTTTCTTCAGAACTCTGGATAGCATTTCATTAATTTTTGTGTTACCCGCATCACTCACGCCCAGTTAATTGTGGGAGTTCCCATCTTTTGGAGGGGGAACATATGGGTTCAAACTCCGGTGATAGTGATCACCTTCTTGATTTGGTTCCCTATTGCCCCACCTTTCATTTCTTTTGAGCCATCCCTGTGGCTCACGATTTATCCAACCTTGGTTGTCATCCCTTGGGCGCCATGGGCCTTGGTTTTCTCCTTAGAATCCTGGTCGAGGACCTCCCATTTGGTTGCCCATGTATTGGCATTCTTCTTCATATCATGGCAGTGACGACTCTCCCTCATATTGTAAGGGACCTTGCATTCACACAACATTTACCACCTTGGGCCCTGCTCCCATCACATGTTTTGTCATCAATTCTAGTTGTGTCATCATCTTGGCAAGATTCTCATCCTGCTCTTCATCCCTTTTTCGCAAGTTATCCGCCAATACACTTGAGCTGATCTCATGAGTGGACACATTTGTTTCTCTCGTGTGCTAAGCTCTATTGGTCTTTGTTATTCTGTCTAGGAGGGCTTTGGCCAACCCATATGTTTGATCCATAATAGAACCACCACTTAGGTTGTTAGCCACAGACTTGTTGATTGAATCAAGAGCCCTGTAGAAGCTTTGGACAAGCACTCCATTTGGCAGTCCATGGTTTAGGCAAAGAACAACCTTCTTTTTAAACCGTAACCATGCCTAGTGCAAAGTCTCTCCTGGTTCTTGCCCGAAATTTGTAATATCATCCCTCAGCTGAAGCATCTTTGATGGAGGGAAAAAGCGGTCCAAGAAGGCCTCGGTTAACTATTGCAAAGAAGTAATACATCCCAGAGGGAGTTCCTCTAGCAACATTGTTGTCTCCCTCGTTAGTGAGAAAGGAAAGAGTCTCAACCTGATTGATTCTTGACTGAAATTTGTAATATTGAAGGGATGGAATATATCCAAGAAGTTCCTCTAATGTCGATTCGCGTCCTCACTTGGTTTTTCACCAAAGAGTCCCTTTATTTGCAACAAATGCAGCATGGTGCTTGTGACTTGAAATACCGCATTTCCTACCATTTGGGGTAGGCGAATGGTTCTCGTAATTTCCAACATCACCGGATTATCATCACGTGTTCCATGTTACCTTCCACTGAGCTATCCTCAGCTTGGGAGTGATGACTCATGTGGTTGTGAGATAAACAACATAGCAAACTCACGTCAAGTAGCAATGATGCAAAACTATTTCAACTTAACAATACAAGAGTATCAAGAACTAGTCCCTGTCAATGGCACCATTTTTGATAGCTTCCAAAATATATCCTTCACATAAAGAATATACACGGCCGATGTATCAAAACAAGTAACCTGAAGAGTTCCAGGGTCGAATCCCACGAGGACTAGAATATGATAGTTGCAAGTGTCGGTTGAGAAATTGAAGTTAGATTGCACCACGTAGATTCAATACAAAATCAAATAAAATTTGGGGAGAATTATATTTTGTAGAGAATTGTATTCGGCGATTTAGTGAAAAGAAATGTTATAACCCAGGAACCCAAGGATCAGACCAGGGAGTCAAACGGGGAAAATTTGGAAAATGTTGCAGCAGTACAGGATTGAGTTGTTAGACAAATCGTGAGGAGCCCCCACAATTCGTCAGGTGGCTTGTCGGAAGGCTGGAATGCGCTGAGGAGTTGAGGTCCCCACGGGGGTGGGAACGACTCGTGGTCAGCTACCACGAGTCGTCAGGTCAATCGTGGGATGAGGTTGAGGATTAAATAGGAGGTCTGACTGGTATACCTAACGAATGGGACCCCATGAGTCGTGGTCAGTCCCAACGACTCGTGAGGTGGGTCGTGAGCAAGCCTATGGAATTTTAATTGAGGATGAGGTAGTTTACTTGACGGGTGATGCAATGAGTCGTTGCCCGTCCTGACGAGTCGTTCGGTCACCCGTTAGGGTCACATGGCAGTTATTTTCTACGAATTAGTAAGGGCCTTCTAATAATTTCCTAAACTCCTAAGGCCTAAACTATGTCTTTTTAAGGTCGGAATAGGGTCTTTTAAGGGGGATTAGTCAATGTTAAGCCTCATTTATGCATGCAAGAGTTAGAGAGGGGAATAGAAGGTGATTCAAGTGTTCTTCCTCAAAATTCTCCAAATTTTCATCTTGGGCTTTCAAGGGAAATTAAGAATCAAATATTTCCAGGTATGCAGGGTTTAGAATTGGTGAATCCTTCCACACCCATGTCCAAATTTCAATTTAAATCATGAACTTTCCTTATTCAAGTTCTATGGGGTTTTACCCCAAATGCATGAAAATGTGATTTCTCTTTATGGGTATGATTTAATTGAGTTTTAGTTATTGAATTGTGAGTGATGGGCAGGTTTTATATTATTTTCTTTAAAAATCATGTTTCAAGCTTTTTAAATCTAGAATGCCCATTAATGAAGGTTCATGAAAGTTTTGATTTATGATGAATAATTAATATTTTGAGTTTATTGATGATAGAAAAGTATGAATTCAAGTTCCCATGTTTATGAGCATATTTTGAAAGAATTGAATATGTTAAAGTATTAGGCAATGCCCCCATGTTGAAGAATGACTTACGATTTATGAAACGAATTACATGATTTATCAATTTATGATGTTCGCCAATGAGAAGGGCCTTGATTCTTGGCTAAGCATGTTTTAAAGGGGATCAATGATGATAAATGTTATATTTTAGCCAATGAATATTAATGCTTGATGTTATTGATTACGTATGAGCCTATATGCATGTTTTTTTGGGAGTCGTGTCTAGCACCGAGCAACCCATCGTTCAAAAGATTACGCCGGTATCTCATAACCACGTGCCACCAGGGGTTTCTAATGATATATTGTATTGATAATGATCTCCTCAAGTGTGATATCATGCCTAATGCACAACCCTCACTTGGCAAGCCAGGGTTGGCTCTGCCTACTTGAGTGAGAGAGTTGGAGAATCATTAAAGGCTCTACCATGATGGTGTCGGTTATGATGAGTCCTCCTATTGTTCTGCATGTGTTATGCATTGTTATGTTTATGTTATTGGCTCAAGTTATGTTTTAATAAAGTTTACTTACGATTAAGATCATGAACATTTTATGAATGACTTGAAAGCCTTGAGCCTTATGTTTTCTTATGAAGTTTATGATACAAGCATGATGTCCCTCTTCTATTTTATTTATGAGTTTATCTTACTTTTAATGTCCGTTCTACTTACCTTTCATAGTCGGTACATTCCACGTACTTACCACATACTTTCTGTGCTACATCATTTCATGATATAGGGTCCGGATCTCAGGCTCATCCTTATCTTTATTCCATCGCAATTCTTGCTTTCAAATAATTGGTGAGTCCTCATGTTCCAAGAGCTGTTGGACAGACTTATATGTTATCTTGTGTTTTAGTATTGGTCGGGTTAGTTGGGGATGTTGTCCCACCCACCCGTCGTATGTAGTAGAGGCTTTCAGACAGTATGAAGTACTCAACTTATATGTATGTCTAGTATTTTCAGATGTTACTCTATGGTAACGTTTCCGTTATGTTTTTATGCTAAGTATTCCACTTTATTGAATGAGATTAGTTGTATGCATGTGCCATGGGTCGACTTGGGGTCTCTCAGGGTCCTTCTCCCGTGTCTATGATCCGGGTGTACTTTCGGGTCTTGACAAGAAATATAAAGATCAGCAATGTTTTCAAAAAGAGTATGAAAGCCTAGAGGTGCGGTGTAGATGAAATACTAACTAGATCGGGACATGCTAGGTAATCTTATGAGTTCAACAAGTGTAAATACTCTCTTGAAAAGGGTAATTACCGCTTTTCAGCCTTCTAACTACTTCTTACTAGAGTTTTGTCAAACCTCTACCCATGATTTTATCTCAACCCGATTTGATTTTGATTAGCAACTACACTAATTTCTAGATATTAGCTGCTAATAAGGAATGAGAATATAATTTCAGCTATTTCTAGCCCAATTTCACAATCTCTTATCCATACCCACTATTAAATTCTCTTCCAATACTTACTTATTCTTTTACAAGCAACAATCAGGCAAGAATAAATAGACCCATATTATAATCAATGGATCTTCTTTTATTGATTGAAGAGAATCTAATAGATTTACACTTATTTGAACAATATAAAAATGACTCTAGCAATACCCACTCTAAATAAGTACTCATCATCACACACCTCTAGTTAATGATTTATCTACTCATGATTAAGAAATTCAAAAACACATTCATCAATAGCTTCATTGAATTTACTAGCAAGAGTAGAAAAATCAATTTCATAAAATAATCTCCAACAACAGCTGAAACTTACTATTACAAAGAAAAAATAGAGCAAAGTACTTTTTCCAAATTTACCAATCAGAATCTCCCAATCTCAGCTAAGAGAATGTTCTTCAGCTAAAAAGGGAAACAATGATGTGATATATTATTTGCTCTCTCTCAATATCTCTATTTCTATCTCTCCTTCTCTATATCCTTGTACAAAGTACTTTATCTGCTATTTATATCCTGAAAAGTAGGGCACTTTTTATCTCTTTTCTAGTGTTGGACAATTATACCCCAAACACCATACTGGAATCGGCCGAGACACCGACGGTTCGCCGGTCCCAATCCGTGAACGGCTGTGTGTATTGTCTGGGCCCTTACTCAACTCCAGTGAGCATCGGTGGTTCACCCGTCATTTAGCCGATGCCATTTTGTGAATCGCCAGATCTTCAAGCTATTTTTCAGAACTTTGGGTGTCCTTCGACGACTAGACTGGCGAATCTCCGCTGGCAATTCCCGAACCGCCGGTTTTCATCTGTGGATCCCTGGTTTACTCTCACTCCCTTCTTTTTGCTCTTTTCTTCACATTTAGTCATTTGCACACAACAAAAGAAAAAAGGGCATAAAATCCATATAATCAACTAAAAACTAAGCAAAAACTCAAGTTTTAGAGCCTAATGACCCTAATCAGTCTTTCAGTTTCAGACTTAGCCGAGCTAGTTGGGGGCTTGTCCCAGAAACTCCTCTTATGGTTAGAGGCTTTTAAGACATTTATATATAGATTCTCATCGGTGTTGACTTATAGTCCTGTTTTGTTTTATGGTATCTTAACCTTCCGCTCGTGCTTTGTATTATGAATTATTCCGCTTAGTGTATGGTTATATTATGTGTGTACTATAGGTTAGCTTGGAGTCATTCACAGTTCTAGGTCCCGTGTCGCATTTGGGGTCTATTCTTGGGTCGTGACAAACATGGTATCAGAGCATCAGGTTTAGGTGTCTCCTAGGGTGTCTAAAAGCTTCATTAAGTAGAGTCTTTTTCATGGGTGTGAAGCGTGCCACACTTATGAGAAAGAGGCTAAGAGACGTTTGAGGAAACTTCCCTTCTTTCATGTTCTATGTCGTATGATAAAGTCCAACTCTCTTACTCTTCAAACTCGTACTATATGCATTTCCATAAAATTCCTCTCAGAAGAGATAGCAGAAGAAGAAACGACAACAGAAATTAGCCAGCCCTACCAATTTTAGAAGGCTCCCTATGTGGGAAAGTTACTGATGTGGAACTCAGTGGTGCCTTTAGAACATTGGTACAGGCCATGACCACTCAGCTTAAACAATAGGCTATTGCACCTGTGAATTCTAATGGAGCGGTGGCAGCTACTAGGGTGTAAGACTTGACTAAGAAGAGCCCGTCTAAGTTGCATGGTTCAATGGGGGACAAGAAGTTTAAGGTAAGATAAAGTGAGAATAAGAGAGCCAGAGCTAGCAACTTTGAATTTTCCCAGCGAAGTGTTGTAGGTGGGTATCACATACAACTCTAATATAGGTCATTAGCTTCAGCACCTTTTTCAGCCAGTCTTTCGCTTTCTTGATCCATAGAGCTCATATTTCCAACTTGAAAGGTATGTGGAAGGAACTATCAAGGAAGGTTCATAGTGGGATAAGATGCTTGCTTTGGGTGTAGTAAGCCCAGTGACAAACTCAGAGCATGCCCATTAGCCCAACGAGGTGACGGTAGAGTCCGTGCCCCAACTACTATATCAGCAGCCCCGCCAGACTGCCCAACTTTCAAAAACTATGGAAAAAATCACCTTGGGAGTGTTTTTTCGGCAGGAAGGGTTGTTACGAGTGTGGTGTTGTGGGCCTGAGAATAAAGAATTTCCCTTTAGCTGGACGTGGGGAGACTCAGCCCACTATTTCAGCAGCTCGCTCACCTCAGCAATGCTCATCTTCTAGTGCAGGTGGCGGATAACTCTAGAAATAGTCACAGGTATTTTATGAGCTTTTTATGTCTATCCTTATATGTCTCTAGGCCCAGGAGATACAATATAAAGCATATGACTCCTTTAAGCATCTTGGTATGAGTTTTATTCAGCGTATTGTGTTAAATGGTTAGGAGATGGGATGAATGAAGGGATACGACATGAGAAGTGTGAAGCCTTAAATAATAGCTTTAGGGGAAGAAAAGGAGTTAGGAGTTAGCTAAGGAAGAAGTTATAGCAATGATCATAGTACTTTCAAATGGAGTAAGGAGGGAAGGGATTTGGCATCCCTATGTATAGTAATACGTCGAACCCACAAGAGCTAGTTATGATAGCCTAGCCTAAAGAAGAGGTCCAAGGTATTTGAAGGAGGGTTTTTGAGCTAATGGGTGCTAGGCCTCCAACGCACGCACAAGCGCATACGGTTGTACAAGTACTACAGTGACTCTTTGTTAGCCGTAAGTCGAAGCCATAGAGACTAGACTTTTAGCGAATAATCAAGTTTAATTATTATTATCAAATTTCAAAAGTGAAATTTTTCAAGATTTTAATGGTTGTGGTTACTGAAATCTAATAGTTCTCACAATTTTTTAATGGAAAACCATAATGAGAAGCATCCAAAGTTAAGGCCAAACAATCACGTTTAGCTAACATTCACAATGGTTCAAGTATTTATCTTCATGGCTGTCTCACAAGATAAATACCATGTTTCATGATCTTCTGAGCCTCTAAACATATATTTGAGTTAGCCTCACAACTACATCGTTGAGTGGGGATGTGACAACCTAATTCATATGCATTAATCTAGTGTAGTGGTTCACGGGGTTAATGCCCTTGGTTATGGACTTTCGAACCTCTAACCATTTAATCTAAACTTCGCTTCATAACTAAATCTAAGAGCGGTGATGTGATATATAAAATTCAAGTATCTCGCAATCTTCCCGTTTAATAACCAAGCGAGGTGAATCAGATATATTTCTATCCTAACCGTGAATCAAGTCTTGACGACTTAAAACTCACTTCTTGCATTCCTAGTTCTATCCTAGGGATCCTATTTCATGTTTTCCTAAGATTAACACATGTATTTCAATGGTGATCAAGCATTGCAATGATTAAAAACGACAGTACAAGAACTAACAACAAGGAAGAACTTGAACCAAGTATAAATTAAACAAATACATTTATGTTATATGGCCTCAAACCTAGAATGAGGGTTTTAGCCACTCATGGCAGTACAAGAATCAAATATTGTGTTTGAATTAATGTATTATAAGAATGGAAAAATAAGGAAAAGAAAAAGAACTCTAGAAGATGAGGTCCGTAATGTTCCTCCTTCTGCTCTCCATGTTTTTTCCAAAAATAATCTATGATATCCCATAAAATAAACCAAGTATGCCCTTTATAATTGTTGGTTTTTGGCTATGGTAGATTCCTACTGTGTCACACTTCCCATCGTGGTAGTTTACCTTCGTGATATGTCTTGGATCGATGTCTCTACTCTACAGAAAAGATTCAATGTGCACCATTTTCATAGAAACAAGAAAATTTTAAGCTTCACTCAGCAATCATGGACACATGTCTATGTCTCCAATGTCGTGCAAAGTCTTCAAGACTTGACTAGCAACTAGGAATGAAATATACCTATCGCCTTGCTTGGTTATAAAATAGGAAGATAGCTAGACACCGAACCCTAACCCGAACCCAAAACCCAAAACCCAAACCCTAAACCCTAAACCCTAAACCCTGAACCCTGAACCCTGAAACACATGGATGTGTCGCGTTTGCTTAATGGAAGTTGGGTGCTAGCAGCTATTGAGGAAATGCATGGTTGGGCATGAGGGCGCCTAGCGTGTAGCTCGCCTGGTGTGACAAGCCTGGTAGCGTGGAGCAAGCCTTGCGTTTCTTGGCTCCATCGCACAGGCACACTGCCTGGAAACCCTCATGCGAGCACAACCCTAGTGTCGCATGGCACCGAACGTGCTGCATGCCTGCCATGGAATGTTGGCAGTGTGCGACAACCTTCATTTCATGCCCTCTTCATGCATCTTCTTTGCACTTCATTCCGAGCTTCCTTCATGCTAATGTAACTTCATTCTTAGCTTCTTCATTAGCGTTTGGAACCTACAAACTAAGCTAATCATGTTGGTTAGTTGGTGCACACAATTATAAACAAGATTACATGAGATTACACTTAAATTAAGGTAAAAGTAAGACTATATCTTGGGTATAAAATATCACTTGGGCATGTAAATATGCCCAAGATCACTACCACACACTTATAGCCTTGTTCATCCTCTGACAACTCCATTACATCTCATGCACATGGAAGACCCACACATCACCAACGGAAGAAAGATGACTCAAGTTGGCAATGACTGACTTGGATGGAACATAATTAAAATCAAATACAACAAAGTTAAGACCTCCTAGCCTTAAGAATTGACTCTACAACCACAACAAACTCATGCATATTAGTCAATCAAGAAGTCCAATATGAATCCTATATTTCCTCAAGCATGTGCTCTCACAACAAGAGAGATACCATTTTTCACTCACAATTTACAAGTTATAACACGTATGGGTGTATGAATGACAATTGCACTCACTCTCCCAAAGAATTCACATGCAACAGGTAATGACCCATATGGTTGCCCTTAGTGTATTACTTTGCTAATACAAGAACATCTAAAAGTAAGATCAAGTAGGACTTTATGGGTTGTAATGTAAGATAAGGACAAGTAGGTACTATTCTGGCTAGCAATAGTGACTATCTTTGTCATGCACCGAGTCTACACCCTGGACAGGTCACGGTACTAGGAGTCACAAGTAAACCTAAGTCAACCCCTGGTCTATCACTCACTGCCATTTTGAGTAAAAATATGAATAAACATAGCGGAAGTTTTTAGAATAATGACATAAAACACAAATGAATGTAAAGCTGAATCATGATGTTCAAAACATCTGAACAAAACTACAAGTCTGAAAATAAATCCAAGTCTGGGTCTGAAAGCCACTACAACTGATAAGTTGCTGAAACAAGCACCCAGCTAACTCCAAGTCTATAAAGAAAAAAAATAGAAATGAAATAAATGATCTTCGTCCTCGGAAGATGAGGACTCACCAAGAGTGTAACTGGAGTCTTCTGAAAGTGATCCGCTAGCGAGGTTGAGACTGAGATTCTATAGCTGTATCATAAAATGATAAAACATAAAAGGTATGCATCAGTACGTTGAGTGTACTGAGTAAGTGATAGAACCATACACAAGAAATAAAAGTGCTGAACTGAAAACTTATGCAATGACCAACTAAAGCTACTGAACTTAATAATTGTAATAATTGAGATGGTCCAGAAGGCCCTGTCTGATGGTCAAAGACATGCTCTAAATTTGAGATACTGAACTGAACTGATCTGAGCTGACTAACCTAAAACTGAACTCAGCTGACTAGTGGGAGAGTCTATAACCGACATATAACCACGTGAGCTAGACGTGGAGTCCAATGTATACGCCCCATCAGTAGAACCCAATATACCTTGTGAGGGTATAAAGATATGACCAGGTGATAACAAATCTAGGGCCATGAAGCTAATAAAACTATAACATACGGTGGCAATGTAGTTCTGGAACCTGGGTGCGCTGGAACCCCGGTCCGCTTAGTGCTAAGTCCTGCTCCAACTGGATATTTCTAGACTGACGGCTAAGATGATAGCTCAAATATGGGGCCCAAGACTAATAAGGAATACCTATCTGGAAGCACCCTGAGAATCTTATTTGACCGAATTCTGTAACTGGGTTCTAAGACATGTCAGAGCTGCTTATCTGGAAGCATCATGACCATCTAAAGAACAAATTGAATTTATGAAGCTGGGGTCCTAAGGCTGGTCAAAACTTCTTATCTGAAAGTGCCATGACCTCCTAAAGAACCACTAAAACTGATTCTGAGTCTAACTCTGATAATTGGGAGGCACTACTAACACCTCGAGAATTTCAGTAGTTAAACTGATCAGTTGGCATTTTTGGCTAACACTGAGAGTTCTAACCTTCTGACTGAAACTCAACTATTATGTAGCTAACTGCGATTTCAATTCATACTAACAATATGGGAAGCCACAACATTAATAGAATCAAGCAACAAGGGAAACTAACCCAACAGGCAAACTTCTAAGTGATCTTATTCAACATTAGGGCTAAAGTCATCCGTACAAGAAAGAGCATTTATAAGATAATTAGATACTATAGAATATCCAATGACAAACTTAGAACACATTTCACAAGCTATGAAAGAATATGGCATAAAATTCATCCACATTCAAAAGCTCAGGGATAGATTTCACTTTAGTGCAACAACTTCAACATAGTCTTAAACTGATGGGATAATATCTAAAATAAACATGGATAATATTCTAT
>JACEIK010000929.1:164152-177398 GCA_018107945.1 Datura stramonium
AACTCAATTCCCCACTTCTCACCCAAATCCTAATTCTCTTTCTCAAGCAAAAGCAAGATAAGTAAACACAATTTATGTTTGCAACCATAAATATTTCAATTAGAACTTAGAGAAATAAATTCATGCAAAATAATTGATTCTAAGACTAAAGAAGCAATACCCAATCCATTCTAAACCCCTATTAAACATACTTCCCTAGCAATAAAATTAGCTACATATGAATGATAATAAGAAGATTATACCAAATAATGATTCATAAACATTAATTGTTGAATAGAAAACTCAAGCTTCAAAATATGCTTCAATGGTGGATTTTACCCTAGAAACTTGAAGAAGAAAGAAAAGCTCTCACTTCTCAATATCTTTCTGTCTCTAAAATATGCTATTCAAAAAGTTCTTCTTTCCTAATATCAATGGTGTGTACAATTTAGAGAAAGCATGCTCCTTTTCCTTGTGCACGGATTTCCATTTTTACCCTTAGAAGCATCAAAAGTATCTTTACACCAAAGATGGAAAATTTTACTCTTTTCAACATGGAGCTTACTTGCGCGGCACCTGCGCTTTGCAGGTTCCCATCCGCGAGAGGCAAGTCTCTCGCAACTCTGGGTTAGAGAAAATGGGTGTCCTGTGGTTGCAACTACATTTTGCAGGTGCTCACCTACATTTCACAGGTGCTCTTCAGCTCCCGACCAGTGAGACTCTGCGTGGAACTTGCATTTCACAGGTGTCAACCTGCGAACCACATGTCTTCTTCTTCCAGCACCTTGCTTTTTAGTTCAATTTGTCTGCTTTCCCTTTTTTAGTTCAATTCCCGCACAATCAAACAGAAAGGGCATAAAACCTTCCTAAATGAGTTGAAAACAAAGAAAAAGTGCATACTTTAAAGCCTAATGAGTTGGTAAATTATGAACTCATCAAACCCCAAAACATGAACTATCACTTGTCCTCAAGAATAGAATTTCTTCATAACTATGAAATTGACTTAAGCATGCCATCCTCAAGCATGGAATTTCTTCATAACTAAGAAATTGACTTAAGCATTCCATAACACAAGAGTTGCACACAAAGGACCACTAAAGCTTAGAACAATCCCAAAATCGCACACCAACTAAATACAAAGAAGAAACTCAAATATTTTGCACACACTTCACGAGATAAACACAAACAATTTGCATATTTCAAAAATATTTCCTTTCATTAAAAACAAGGGGCCTAGCTAATAAAAACAAGATCCAATAGCATCTCAAGTCATTGAAAATCCATATTCAAGGTTTGCCTTTAAGTTCACAGTACACTTGTCTCATTCACACTTCTAAATTTGAAGCGCACTTTAGAATATACCCTAAGGAAGTGATGTCACTCACACAAAGAGAAAATCACATTCAGTTTCATGCATTTCACACACATAAAAATTATAGAATAAAGCAAATACACACTCACAAAGAAATTCAAGTGCATCTAAATTGACTAGTAGGCTTGCCCTTCGTGTAAATTGCCACTAATGTGGAGTTGTTACACTCAAATTCACTAAGGACCTGCAGGTTATCATGAAGGCTAGGGGTAAGGGTGGGATAAATGTTTAGCTCTAATGACTAGAACCTACCTAATGCCTTTTGTGAACACTTTTAAACACCCACTACTTTAATGAGCTCACTCCACCTTACCTCTCCTTGTTGACCATTCTTATTTTTCATCAAGAACCACCCTTGTAACTCCTTGTCCAGCACCTTTCAAGAATTTTATTTTTATTTTTATTTTTATATGCTAGAGGTTTTTTTTTCAACCAACCATTTTATTCATTTTATCACATTTTGGTACTACCACTCATTCAAACTCACATATTCTTTCTTCTTTTACAAACCCCCCAAACTTAGGCTTCTGCCTCATTTCTTCCTTATCTTTCCCAAAATTTTGGGCTTCAAGCCCTATTCTTATTCTTTCAACATTAGCAACTCGGTAGGATGGGTACCAAGAGAGGGATTACAAAAGGGTACTAGGATTGTAATACTGTTTTCAAATAAAAGGGTCAAAGGCTCAAACCTTGGCTAGAAAAGATAGATGTTGAAGGAGGTCATTTTGAGCGAAGTGACTCTACAAAGAAAGCGTAAGATCATATTCTAAATGAAGCCATATCAATAATTTCGCGTTCATTCACACTTAGGGAATGTTCTAGACAATTATGCACACACGAGAATTCAGCTATAGACCTCACCACACAAGGCATCACAATCCAAGGAGTTTACAAAATTTTAAGATAACATAACCAATATGATTTTAGATAAGATAGCATGTGAATCAAAAACCCAATCGAAGAATGTGTAACCCATGACAAGAGAATGCTCATTTGCAATTTCCAGTACCCTTTTCTCAAAACTCATTTGTAATGCCTGTTAAAAAAAATTCGTGGTACCTCTTAAAACAAGTGCAACAATAGCCTCACAAGACACTATACTTGGCATTTTCAATTAAGAAAGTTGCCTCTCAATCCAATATAGCGAAATGCCACCCGGTTTGACAACAAAAGAAAAGAAAGAAAAAGTTTCTCTTTGGGAAAGAATAGTGGTAAAAAACCCTTGGATTTTTTATTATCTACTATGAAAAAAGAAGAATTTTTTAAACATGGTCCATGAAACATTGGGCAAAGTAAAACAAACCCATCAATGGAACTCACATTGCCAACACAACAACAAAAAAATCATTTCAAAGCAAGTTCAAGAAGGCCGTTCATTACATAGCAAGCCCTGCATGTGCATTCCCTTCCCCCTTAAAAAATCGTGCATTTTCCCCAAACCACATCTAGAGTAAAAGAGAGAAGGTGGGCTCCCTATGTGATGTAGAGAGTAGCAAGAGTGGTCCATCATGGGAGGTGCCCCGATGCTGGCTTGAGTATTGGAGGCATGAGCAAATCTGGTGGGAGTTCTAGTGGCTTGTTGGGAGAAGTGACTATCTAGCGACCTGGAAAATCCTGACTCTCTTGATAAGAGTAAATTGGAAGCAACCAGTACGGATCACCTGAGTTCTCCACGTCATGAACAGTGAGCGACTTTGGTCAAGGTGGTTGGCTGGGATACATCTCTTTATCCGACACCACCTTGGAAGAGTTATTTTAATCCACATACCAATCATCCGGTGGACTCCTATTCTCAACAGATGGTGCATTTTCTGCAGTCGAGATGTTCTGATCAATATCTCTAGGTGAAATCAATTCTGTATATCTATTACTTTCTCCCATATGGCATCAGCTTCATTCTCTAACAGTTCGAAACCCGCATAAAAACCTCCAAATTTATCAACCACCAATTTCGTAGCCTTTTTGATAGCCTGCTAAATCATGTGATGGAATTCATTGGCCGACTTCAATAGTCGAACATTATAAGAGTGGACCACTTTTGCCATTTTTAGGATATCCCTTGCTGGTGGTGAGTTATTCTTGTCTTCTTATGGTGAATTAGAGGAATTGCTGGATGACACAGCAGGTGGAGGAGTATCTGGTTCCAAAGTCAATTTGGACCGCATAAAAGCTGGAGCATCCTTATACCTTTTGGTACCCAAAGTGATCACTCCCTCAACTCTCTTTGTCTTTTCCAATGGCCGAAACGGCGGACAGTTGGCCCAAAGGTAGAGAAAACTAATGAGGATGGGGTAAGGCATAGTGGTGGCCTTTTGCCTAGCCTTCATCTTGAATTGCTTTGCAATGATTTCCCCCACATTAATATGTCTGAGATCCATGATGCATGCTATAATGATGGTTACCACAATGGAAACATACATTGTGTTTTTAGAGGGATTGATACGGCAACGCACAATTTCTAGCCATAGTTTGGCCTCAAATTTGAGGTCTTGCCTTACAATTTCGCCCCCATGGTGTCCCATACTAGCTGGCCATTACGATGCTTCCCTCCACCCAGCCAAATTGATCCTCTTTGTTTACAACCATCATTTCAAACTCAGTCCCTGAGACAATATCATCCTCCCAAAAGATAGCATTTATAACATCCAGGGTGATGTCCACCTCCACACCTTGAATCATGACTGTAGGTAAGCAAGGAATTCCTCTACTTTCCCTTTATGTTTCATGGCATCTTTCCTTGCTTGATATGAGGTATAGAAATATGGTACCAGATTCAGGAGGTAGATTTGTAGAGACTCTGTGAACATGTGCCTATGCCTCTAATTGAATTGGGCGATGTTGGGGAAGTCATCCCCCAACCTTGAGAAGTCAAAGAGCTTCTCTGTCGTGATTGGTCTATCTAATCATATGAGATAGTGCTTAATGTCAGGAACATAGAGGATGATGACATCCCTAGTGTTGTGGTATACCCCGTAAACCCTAAGGTCAGGCCCCAGAGTTGAAATGAAAAAAATAGGATTTTTCCACACCAGGTCACAGAACGAGTCATCTTGTGACCCGTCAGGATGACCACGAGTCATTAAGTGATTCGTGGTGAGGAGTTGTACTTAAGTTGGAATTCAAGTTTTTGGGTCACCGCGGACATGACCACGAGTCGTGGTCAGCACCACAACTCCTTAAGTCAGTCCTGGTCAAGGATGAGGGAAGGAAAGAGAATATTGGGTAGTAAGGGCAACGGGAGGTGACCACGATTCATGGTCACCACTAATGACCCGATATGTTCCCCGTGGTGAGCCCTAGTTGATGTTTTGGCAATGTACTTGATGACTTGTTGCCATGACTCGTGACCAGTGGTAATGACACATCCAGTCACTCGTTGGGACTGGCAGTCTATTTTTCCTCGGAGTTAGTAAGGATTTTTCCATAATTCCTATGATCCTAAGGCCTAAACAACATCATTTTAAGCTATGAATAATGAGTTTCAAGAAGGTTAAGTTCATTCTAAGACATTCTTATTCATGCATTCAAGCTTAGAAGTCTAGAGAGGTGATCAAGCTTAATTCCTTCCAAGTTCTTCTCATTATTTCCTTGGGCAATCAGAGGAGTTCTAGAATCAGATCTCAAGTATTTAGGGTTATGAGTCGGGGAATTTGTTCTCACCCATGCCCAATCCCTCTCTAATTCATGGAAATCTATATGTTGAACTTATGGGGTTTTAACCCAATGCATGAATTTTAAAAGTTTCTACAATGGGTATGATCTAACCATGTTTCTATTGTTTAATTATGATTCATCGGCAAGTTTTACAATGTTTTCAATTATAAATTATATTTTCAAGTTTTATAAATTATGATGCCCATCAATGAGAAGTTCATGAAAGTTGAGATCTATGATGTATGTTCAAGTATGATGATATATTTATGAGAAAGGCATATTTTCAAGTACCCATGTCTATGATCATGTTTTCAAGTTAATCAAGTTTAAGTATTGGGCAAGCCCATATGTTCAAGTATAATTTATGACTTCACGAGTTAGCTTACCACATGATTTTTGAGTCAAGACTCCCAAATTAGGTTAAGCTTATGGTATGGTTTCAGCCAAGGATCCTCATATATGAGTTCATATTTTATATGTATATGATTATTCAGTTTCGTTGAAAAACGATGGAGAGCATATGCATATTTTTGGGAGAAGTGTCTAGCACCAAGTAGGCTAAGGGTCAGTAAACCCTATGCCTCAGAACTATGAGCCAACATAGGTATGATCAGATTATTTTGGACCTCCTTTGGAGATTTCCCTTTCCCCAAAGGGCCTTCAGCTTGAAATCGATATCATGGTAGCGTCCTTAGCCCTAGCAAATCTTTGGACGACTCTGCCCACTTGAGTGTGATAGTTGGGTCCACGTAAGCTCTATCATGGTAATGTCGATTACATGGCGAGCCTCCCATTGTTCCTCATGATTTCAGTTATGCATGTTTATCATTCATGATATATATATATATATAATTTTTTTATCTTTTTTGATTTTTTTAATATTTTTACATATGATTTTTGATTTCAGCTTCGGGTCACTCGAATAAGTTATGATGTTCAGCTATATTTAGATCATGATTTTATGAAATAGCATGCAAGCCCTACTCTCAGATTCTTATCTTGATTATGTTTCATATTGTGCATGTTTTAATGATTTTACTTACTTAAGCGGTTTGGATTACCTTGCATACTCGGTACATTCCACATACTGACCACATACTTTATGTTGTATCGTTTTATGATACGGGCTTTGATCTTCAGACTCAGCCCCGTCACTAGCCAGTTTCTAGAGTTAGCATCCAGTCTCAATTTGTGAGTCCTCATCTCTCGAGGACCCTCTCTTATCAGTTATTTCTTTACATTTTAAGTTTCAGACTTAGAGAGTTAGTTGGGATCTTGTCCCATAAACTCATCAGACATGGAGGCTTTTCAGACATAGATTGTAATCAACTTCAGATTCACGATTGTATTATGATGTTATGTTATGTTTATACATCTGCTATATTAATCATGATTGATCTTACACTTTTATTGACTGAGTTAGAAGTTATATTCATGCCATGGGTTGACTTGGAGTCTCTCGGGGTTCCTTTTCCGGTGTCTTGATCCGCGCTCATGTTCGGGTCTTGACAAACTTGGTATTAGAGACATAGGTTTTGAAGTGTCCTTGGGTTTCTGAAAGCCGCATTAAGTAGAGTCTTTTTCATGGGTGTGAAGCGCGCCACACTTATGAAGAAGTGGCTATGAGACGCTTAGGAAATGTTCTCTTCTTTCATGATCTATGTCATGCAGTGAAATGTCTCTGTATCCTTCTAACTCATGCTATTCACGATTTAAGAATCATGCCTCCCCACAGAGTTAATGAAAGAAGAAATGGAAGTTGAAATGGCCACGAGGATGGAAATAGAGACGGGCACCACCAGGCCCCACCAACCCATGAGCACGATAGAAAAGAATGATGATTTTCTCTTAAGAAGGACGTAAACCCATCCATCATCAGGAAAAATCATATATTCCAAGCACATGGGTTACTCAGATTTCCCCCCCAACTAAAATCCCAAGACATATGAACAGATGAAATATTAAGCATTATGACTAAGATTATCTAACCAAATGATTTTTGCAATATTGAACTTACCCCCACAATACCCACAACAATCAATGCTAGCCACAGAATGAAGAACACATGAGGGGTAATAGAGGAAACATAGGTCAAGAAGAATTCAAAAACTAGCATGTTTTCTTTTGCACTAAAATTATATAAAATCTTGGAGAATAAGAATGAAAAGCACACATACAAAATGAGAAGAGATAAGAAATGAAATTGAGGAATTTGAACTTTTTTCATCCAAATAGCCAACCCAAAACATGAACTTCTTATGCTTTGCTAGAGTGAACAATGAGTGATGTTAGAAAATGGTGAAGGAAGATGGAATTTATAGGTGGAGGGAGGGTAAGTGGATTGGTGGAATTTAAGGTGGGAGTAAGTGAGTTTAATGGGAGAAGAAGAAGTGGTTGGTAGAAAGGTTATGGGGAAGAGAAAAAGGTGAAGAAAGTGGGGTTTTGGGGAACATGTTAGATGTTTAAAAGGTTTGGGTCGGACATAGGTCGGGTTTGGTCAGGAGGTCAATCAATAAATTTTAAATGTACCTCGTACCTGCGCCTGCGCCGGACCTATGGTTGCAAGAGGGCACCTGCGAATTGCAAGTCCAAGCGCATGTGGGATTCTCTTGCCTAGTTCACTATTGTATACCTGCAACAGGCTTGTGTTTTGTATGTCTACACCTGTATTTCGCAAGCCTCTCATAGGTCATCACTTCTTTTCTCTGAATTTGCAAGGTATTCTAGCCTACCTCTACATTTAACCTATATTTCGCGGGTCGAAACATGCGTTTTGAAGGTAAGGCATAAAGACTCTTCATGTTTCTCCAACTTCTAGTTTCTTCTAGCGTCTTCACTTCATCATGCACTTTAGCACCTGTGTTTTGCAATTCTTAAGCAGTTTGTCCTCTGTTTTGCTTTCAGTTGGTCGTTCATCCAACCAATCACTTACTTCATCACTTGCTTTCAGATCAACAACATTTTTTGCCTTAACACCTGCATCAACTACAACTTTTCCACTCCTTCTGACAAATTCCATGCAATAATTATCCTTCTTCAAATTTGTTATAGTATCACTCGAAAGGGTTCCTTTCATCCATCAGTTCATTTAGGTTGAGAGATGGGTAATTTGGGCCTCTAAATTCTTTATAGAGGCTGAATGGAGCTCATAGTTTGGTCAAGGTTAGACACCTCCCCTTTTAATTCCATAACTCCACTATCATTGGACTCTACTCTTCTTAATACCCTAGACAACATCTCCTAAATTTTTGATTTGCCAACATCAATTACCCCAGGTTGCATTTGGGTTTCATCTGTTTTGGAAGGAGGTATGTATGGATTTAAGATTCTATGATACCCCTCATGATTTTGCTCCCAGTTTCGCCATCTATCATTTCTACCATTCAAACCATAATTTTCACGACTTCTCCAACCTTGATTCTCATCATGAGGGCGCCAAGGTCCTTGGTTTGCACCTTGGTATCCTTAAGGAGAACCCCCTATTTGGTCCATCATGTATTCACATTCCTCATCATATCTAGGAGGTGAACCATCTCCCTCATATTGACTATGCCATTAGGTCCTTACAACATTCACACTTTTGGCTCTGGCCCCCATAACATGTTTAGTCATTACATCAAGTTGGATCATCATCTTTGCTAAGGTTTCACCTCTTTCCTCATTATGCCTTCTCATCTCAGCGGTTACAAGGTTGTAAGCGGTACCACTTGAGGACACCTCAGTGTCTCTAGTGTGCCATGCTCTATTTTTGTTGGTCATATGACAAAGAAAAGCTTTGTTCATTCCAAATGTTTGGTCCATAAGGGACCCACCAAAAAGGTTGTTGGCCACTGTCTTGTTTATCGATTTAAGGGAATGATAGAAGTTATGAAGTAATACTGCATCTGAAAAACCATGATTGGGGAATATCGTGACCTTAATTTTGAAGCGGAGAGAAACCTCATGTTGTGGCTCCCCTAGAAGTGGTACAAAATTTGTAATCTTGTCCCTTAATTGAAGCATCCTTGAGGGAGGGAAGAATCTATCCAAAAGGCCTCTATCAACTCCTGCCATTAAGTGATTGACCCAGGGGGCAACTCTTCTAACCAAACACTTGCTTCCCCCATTAATGAGAATGGGAAAAGCCTTAGCTGAATCAACTCTTGGCTGATATTGGTATTAAAGGTTGGAAAACTTAAAGAAAATTGTGGAGGTGTCTATTTGCATATTCACTTGGTTGCCCTCCGAATAATCGCTTCATTTGCAGTAAGTGTAGCATTGTACTCATCACGCGGAAGACAACATTCCCTAACATAGGTGTTAGGCGAATAACACTAGCTATATCAGGAAACATCGGCTAATCATCATCCTTGTTCATGTGGCAATCAATATAACCTACTTGAGGGTCTTGGCTCATAAAGTTCAACCTAAGGAAGAAAACAACAACTAATGTAAATGGACAAAAGATGCTTAACTAGTACAACTTAACAATCAACTCTAGGCTATCAATGCCTACTCCCCGACAATGGCGCCAAAATTGATAATGTCCAAATCCACTTATCGTATGAAATATAATTTACCCAACTATGAGTCGGGGTCGAATCACAGGGAATGTGGAATGATTGCTAAAGTTGTAAATCAATCAGACCTTACTAGCATCATTATATAACAACTTGTAAAGTAAATTTTGGGGGAAAGTAAGATCAGTTAATGAATCTAAAAGAAATAACAAAATAGGGCAATGTGAATTGAAGCAACAATGAGAGTAAGCACTAGGGGTGTGATATTGATGGGGCGTCGATAGGATTGGATTTAATTGATAAGTCTAAAGTACCAATTACAAGCATGAATAGTCATGGACAAGGCTTCACCTGATGTTTCTCAACCACTTTGGTACATTTTACTTTTCTCTCAAACACCAAGGTCACATAACATAGCAATATTAACTTGGAGATGAGTTACACTATTTCTATCTTTAACTCTTGAACGAGTTATGAAAATGGGTCTTGGCTATCTCTAGCCCAACCCCACACCTTTAAAACTCAATTCCCCACTATTGCTTTCTCACCCAAATCCTACTTCTCTTTCTCAAGAAAAAGCAATATAAGTAAACACAATGTTTGTAACCATAAATATTCCAATTAAGACTTAGAGAACGCAATAGATTCATGCAAAATAAGTGATTCTATGATTGAAGTAGCAACACTCGATCCATTATAAAGCCCTATCTAGCACACACCCCTAGCAATAAAATTAGCTACTCATGTATGAAAATAACAATATTATACCAAATAATACTTCATAAACATTCATCATTGAATAGAAAAGTCAAGCTTCAAAATGTGCTTCAATGGTGGGTTTTGCCTTAGTAACTTGAAGAAGAAGAAAGAAAAACTCTCACTTCTCTCTATCTTTCTCTCTCTACAATATCCTATTCACAAAGTTCTTCTTTTCTATAATCAAGGGTGTGTACAAATTAGGGAAACTCTGGTCCTTTTCCCTGTGCACATGTTCTTATTTTTTCTCTTAGAAGCATCCAAATTATCTTTGTACCAGAGCTGAATAATTTTACCTTTTTCAGCGCAAACCTCACTTTCGCAACACCTATCGAAAGACGCAAGTCTCTCACAGCTCTGGGCTAGAGAAACTAGGTGTGTCCGATGATTGCAATTGCATTTCGTAGGTGCTCTTCAGCTCTCGACTAATACGAATCGGTGTGGAACCTCTACGAACCGAAGGTCTTCCTCTTTAAGCACTTTTCTTTTTAGTTCAATTCCTCTACTTTCCCTGTTTAAGTTCAATACCAGCAAAATCGAAGAGAAAGGGAATAAGATCTTCCTAAATGAGTTTAAGACAAAGCAAAATTGTATGCTTAAAAGCCTAATGAGTTGGTAAATTACCAACTCATCAATTAACATTCGCATTAATATTATAATCCTGTACAACACTCAACATTATCATCAATCAATAAATTAGTTAAGAGTTCAACAGAAAATCCTATTGACTAATTTTCCCTCAAAACAGTTATCATCCATCAATCGTCGGAAAAAATCATTAACTATGATTGAAAATACTATGTATAAGAAATTCAAAACATTATTCTTGGTTCAAAGTACCCTTTTTAGAAAAGAACCGAATAGAAAAACCTAAGGTAGGTGAACTTTGGTCAACTCAAACTCTCCATTCAAACAATTTTCAAATCAAGCACATGATTCAACCTCAACCAATATCAGAAAATTTTGAAATTCCCTCACCCTGCACATAAAATATGTTGTATCTCCAAAGCATGAATTAAAAATCACATCAGGGTTAGATACTTCCTAAGGCCTCTAGGCCTAGCTAACAATACTCTTTCATCATTTTTTACACGTGGGTAAGAACCCCACACTCATTTTTTTTCATGCTCCTTAGTTGTCACATTCATAGGTACTCATACTTTCCATGAATTCGGGCTTAACAAAAAAAAACAAAAACAAAAGCGAATCTAACAAAAATTAATAACAAAGAAAAAAATCATATCTATGTTACTCTTTGGTTGCCTCCCAAGCAGCGCCTAATTTTACGTCGTGACATGACAAGAATCGCCCTTCTCAAGCTGTTCTCAAACTCTTGTTTCCATTTGGGAACCACCTTCTATTTTTCTTGACTTTTAAGGGGAAAAACCTCCACATGTTTCCTCTTATCATCCATCATTTCCCTCACCAAATTTCATGGCATCTGTTCAACAGAAGGCTCGGGTTCTCTTTTTTTGAGATCCTTCAAAAGTGGACTTTGTACTCCTCCACCCCACACTCATTCTCTATCAGTACATTGATCTTGCAAATATCTCTATAGTGTGTTGGGTGTTGATTTCAAAAGTTCTCCTCCTAATAATTTACCCTCATTTTTAGGGTACAAGCCCTCATATCTATCAACGCTCCTCTATTGTCAGGAACAGACGTCCTGAGATGAGGGGTACCCATCATCAACCTCAAAATCAAGGATTATGAAATCAACAGGTATTATGAACTTACCCACTTTTATGAGCACATCTTAACTAATCCCCTCAAGCACCACCATCAACATGTGAGACAACTGTAGTATCACTCTTGTGAGTCTTGGTTTTTCCAAACAAAGTCGTGTTAAATAGTGATAGGGGCATCAAGTTCACAACCACCCCTAAATCGCACAACGCCTGCATCAGCTCACTTCCACCTATTTGTACAAGGAGGGTGAAACTCCCTAGGTATTTGAGATTCTTTTGCATCTTTATGGTCACCCTAAAGTTTCTGTCACTCCCCAAAACTGGGGTAGGGCGCAACTGGCACACGATTCATGATTGATCGAGAAGTGGCTATATGACATCTGTAATTGTAACACTTAGGCCATCTAGGCCACCCGCCATAATAAACTGGAGCACAAATTGTACCCATAATGCCTCAAAAATACCGGGTAAACAACTGAAATGCAAACGAGGATATGAGTATGCTAAACCAAACAACAAAAAGCCGACAAGGCCACAAACTGAATAACACTATACACACTAAGTCCACAAAGCCTCTAAAGTGAAAACTGACTGATGGTCGTAACAAGGCTCTGACTTACCCATAATTTCATCTCAATACTCTAACTGAAACAAAACCAGTCTTAGCTCCAAAAAGAAAGGAGCATACCAACACATCTGCTAATCTCACGAACTGCTACTGCAACTGGCAATCCCGACCTCTACCTACACCTACGACATGAATGTAGGTCCCCGGGGAAGGGACATCAGTACGAATGAAATGTACTGGTAAGTAAGGCTAAAAATTGTAAACATGTACGATAACAATGATAACTGAGCCAGAAATAAGGAATAGTAACAACCTGGAATCCTGAAAGCTGAAACCTGACAATAAGTCAATACTGAAGTGCAAATGCAACCAAGTAATACACAAGAAAAACTATAATTGTAATGTTTACGGCCAATCGACCATAAAAACCATATAAAAATGCCTCTAGCCGGTGTACTATACTGAAGTAAAAATAAAAATATCTCCAGCCGGTGTACCATACCGGGGTAAAAATAAAAATATCTCCAGTCAGTGTGCCATACAGGGGTAAAATAAAAACATCTCCAGCTGGTGTACCATACTAGGGTAAAAATAAAAATATCTCTAGCAGGTGTGCCATACCGGGGAAAAATAAAAACATCTCCAGCCGGTGTTCCATACCGGGGTAAATAAAAATATCTCCAGTCGGTATATCATACCGGGGTAAAAATAAAATATTCTTAATCATAAT
>JACEIK010000929.1:187434-200891 GCA_018107945.1 Datura stramonium
TTTTTCTAGCATGTATGGCATTCTAAAACTCTTAACCAACATGCGAATAGGCCATCTACATGTCAAGAATTTACGGGGTGTAACACTGGTATTCAAAGTTCTGAGCTTAACTCATTACCATAGCCTGCACTTATACTTAATTAGACATTAGGAACATTGGTACATGGGAGAATCTCTCCTGTGAATTTAGAGAATTGAAATGATAACTCCAACAAGAGATAAATATATAGATGCATGACTTTAATATAATTGAAAGAATTCAACTGTATGTTGTAACATAAAATCATATATATTAAGACTTCTTACTTGAAAGACATATAAAGACTTGAGTTCTTAGACTTGTATGAAACTTCAAATACTTGACCTAGACATTAGCATGATTCTCAAAATATGATCTCTTGAAAACTTCTTAGATTAGCTCGCACATTTCAACATAAATTGGGGACGTGAGGACATAACTTAAGGATCTGAGACTTGGATATCTGTAACTTCGGAACTCGTGAGCAACTCTCTAAGTGATGCCTTATAGACAAATAAAGATATATAGCCGTAATTCGGACGATGCTGGATTGACTTACCTAACTTTGCAATTATCTGAGGAGCGTAAGAAATCTTACATCATTATAGCGACTTAGAATATCTTAGGATTACCCTTTTAAGACATGGTAGATAATTTCACCACTAAGAATAGATAACTTAACATAATCATTTAGGTGTATAGTAGAAATCTTCTCAACTTATGTTATTATTTTACAGACGTTCAACTCTAATTATTTCATAGAAGGTTAACATTTTACTGGCTATTCGTCAACGTAACACATACTGAACATAAACAACTTAATCTATAACTCTTTTACTAAACGTCCTTAGAACAGGGTTAATCTCCCTAGCTGTTTTCCTAACTCGTTTACAATCGTAACCCGTATCATCTAATTTAACAACATTTAGCTCTACTTTCCTTAATAACCTTAACTACTTTTCCAAACATTATTTACTCTGCTCTAAAGTCTTTATCCTCGTGTTCACTATTCCATCAATTCCTATACGAACTTACCTCTTTACCTAATTGGCAACTTTATCTGTTAAACCTCGTCTTGCATATATTTTAATGTCGTTCAAAGGTTCCAGAAAGCAATTACTGGTAGAGTTCATATTACTCACATATTACCTTAAAAGGGCTGATATTTACTCTTATCTTCCCTTTTTATAACATCACAAAAAGAATAACAACTTAGCCACACTTTTCCCGTTAACATCTATCCACTTAGCTTATTCGCTACATGCCGCTTGCTTAACTTTAAGGAGGCAAAACATAAAATCTCCTTTTTAACTGAAGAACATAAAAACATAAACTTATAGGAGGGAGTAACCATATTATTAAAACTTCATTTCAATAAGCTCATTTACCCTCAATTGGCTTAGCGTCATCTTCTTAGCTTAAGTTCGATTACATGTCATCATCTTAGCATTTCCTACCAATTTCACTAAGTGACCAGATCTTAGCATATATTCCACATCACATATATAGTATACTGTAAACGATAGTTCACGATGCCAACGTTAAGGGGACTTAAGACTCGATTAACAACTACGACAACAATCGTATAAAAATTACGCCTTTCGCTTCACATTTGTTCTCTTTAACCATTCTTAACGATTCAGGATTTATTCCAAGTATTTCCAACCCTTTGGATAGGATCATATATGCCTCAATATGATTTTAAAAACATCAAAATATTGATCCTTTCAATGACTTAGTTTCATGCTTGAAAAACAAGGAAAGGGACGCCTTTACATACCTTTGCACGTCGACTCTAATTTTGCTGAAAATCTTCCTTTCAAGCTTACTCCTTAAGGCTCCTTCCAAATCCAATTTACAAACACAACTAAAATCAACTTCACTTAACCAAAGTTCTAGAAAAATTGGGCAGCAACATGCCACAAGAACACACAAAGGAATAACAGCACAATACTACAACATTTTTCCAAGTTATAACCTCATAAACTCAAAGAAATCAAAAAGAGAATTACTTAACCTTTCTTGGAGATGTTATTAGCTAAAGTAGGTGTAGGCTTCTACTCTTTCTCCTACCTAGAACCAGCTAAAAATGCAGTAACACCACAATCAACAACAAGACAATAACAAACCATGACTTTCTTCCAAGGTTCTGTTCCCCAAAACCCAAAAGAGACAAGAGCGAAGTTTCCTACCTGGGATATCTTTTCACCATGTGATAGGCTTTGAATTCACTGAATTTTGAAAAAAAATCAACTAAAACATAGTAGAAATGAGCTTTCTAGCTCAATTTTACTTCATATAGGCGGCTGGCCAAGGCCTGGGCGGCGCCCATGTGACATGCCCTCGCTCGCACGCACGCGTCTGCTTCCTGCCTATCTCGGCACCCGCGTGCCTCGGTGCTTTCCCAGCCAACAGTGTTGTCTTTAAACGAGAATAACTTTTTACTCAGAACTTCGACTGACGCCCAATTTTTTTTACTGTAAACTAGACTCCAACACCTTCATTTGATAGGTTATAGGACTTCTGAATCATTATATGTTTGGAGATATTTCCATTTAAAGTTGATCCTTATTTACAAACTTCACATACTCTTCGTTTTTCCCTTTGCACATGTGTCCCTCCTCACCTACGGACAACATAAAACCCATAATTCCCTTAATATGGCATATAACCATCAAATAATCATCAAATTTTTTTTGAGGTGTAACAGTTTCACTCCTCAATGAGCGCTACAGTCTGCACATACATCAAACTCATTTTGTTGGCCACCAAATCTTTCAAGTACTTAGCGTACTTGGGAATTCCTTGCAAAATATCAATTAAGGGAAAATTTATGTGAACTTCTTTGAAAATATAAAAGAACTTCTAGAAACACACATCCTCCTTGATATTTTAGATCCTTTGCGAGAATGGTGGTGGTGGTCTCTACACTAGCTGCACTGCTAATTGTGAAGTATTTTCTACAGCCTTCTTTTCAGTGCTCTTGTCAGCTGATGAACCTGGTCTGGCCAGCTCTCATTTCACTCATTCTTCTTCCCTTTCGTTGATGCCTCATCTAAATATTTGCCACTCCTCAGAATGATGGTCATGACCTGCCTTGGGTTCGTATTGGTGTTTCTTGGTAAATCCCCCTGCGGTCTAGTGTTCTGAGCTACTGCAATTTGCCTAATTTGCTTATCAAAATTGCGGGTAGCTAGCTGTTGATATTTTAACTCAGCAGACATTTTTGCTTGGTCAGCTACCATTTGAGTTTTGTTGGCTATGATCTTTTGCAACATCTCTTTTATGTTGCTAATACTGACCACTATCCTGCCTACCCTGCTACTCATACTGTTGCTGAGGCTACTGAAAACTTTGACTCTGCCCTTGATTTCCACCCCAAGAGAAAGGATGATTGTAATACCTCGAAAGTGCCTAAGACTAGACTCAGGATTTGGGGAATGTGATCAACAGAATAATCTGAGATTTTTACTCAAGACGACTCATGGTACAAGTCGTGGGAAGAACCAACGGGCCTTAAGAACCACTTGTGGTTTGCAATTATGTGGGAAGGAGTTGGTAACAACGAGCCTTGTAATGACCCGTAGGTTGAAGGTACGAATCGTTGGTAGGAGTCATGGGTTGGTTCTGGAATGGTCAGGAGGGAAGGTACGACTCGTGGTTAGGTAATATGGATTGTTCCTTCCACCCATATGAAGGAGTCGGGGATTTCATCCAGTTATAATAATAGATGTATCTGACGACTCATTGGATTAAGGTACAAGACATGGTGTGACTCGTGGAAAAGTTCAGAACTCAGGTTTCATCAAAGGCTGTAACGAGAGGAAACCACAACTGGTTGGATCGAAGAATGATCCGTAAGAAGAGTCGTGGAACTTGGTAGTGTGTAATTGTCCTGCATTTTAATTAGGAAAATTAAGCTCTGATTAGGGAGTTTTAAGAGGGTTAAATCTATTCCAACCCATTCCCATGCTATGCATGAAAACTAGAGGATTTCTAAAGGAAGAATAAGACTAGAACTCTCCAAATTCTTCTCCAATTCGTTTGGGCTTTCAATGGAGAGTGTAAGACCAAATTACTTAGGTATGTGGGGTTGTAAATGAGATTCCTCTTCACTCTCATGCCCCAATTTTCCTCTATGTTCATGAATTAATGTATTAGAGTAAATTTGGTGATCTTATAGGGTTTGAACCCCAAATTCATGGGATTCTCTTTGATTTGATTATGGGTAAATTCTCTTTGTGTTATGAATGCTATTTAAGACTTATGGGAAGATTTTTTACTTAAATTGGTTATAATTTTATGATTTCAAATCTTAGTCAATCTATGCGCAATTATGCAAAGTTTCATGAAAAGTCAAGTTATGATTTTATTATGATTTTGATCTTACTAAGCCTAAATTATGATTTATGATTTATATTATGATTTCTCTTCAAGTACTCTTCATGGATTTATGAATTTCAAGTACAGGAATTTCTACAATTATGCATGTTCTTCATGATTTATGAATTAATGACTTTTGGCCGACTCACGGGCCCTTATTCATGGATAATCATGAATTTCAAGTGTGATTAGGTATATTATGATTTATTTGGCCATGAACTTTATGAATGATGTAACGATTTCTTTATGAGCCCTCATGTGCATGTTTTTAGGAGTAGTGTCTAGCACGAGTAGACCCGACGTTTAGGTGAACCCCGTGGTCTCAGATCTATGTTCCCCCGTAGGTATGTGTATTTATGGATCCTTTTGTGATATCACATCATGCACGTCCCTTGCCTGGCAAGCCTGGGACAGCTCTGCCCACTTGAGCGAGATAGTTGGGACATCATTTACTCTATCATGATGGTGTTGGTTAAGACGAGTTCTCCCATTGTTCCTCATAAGTTAGGCATTGTCATGTTCATGTTACTTTGGCTCAAGTTATGTTTTTATAAGGTTTCTCTTATGATTATGATTATGACTAGATTATGAATGGTTTGATTGAGCCCTCATGTTTATATTATGATATTCACTTCATGTTACACTATCCTACTCTTATGAACTATTATATATTTTAACTATCTATTTTTACTTACCTTGCATACTCGGTACATTTCAAGTACAGACCATATACTCTGTGTTGTATCATTTAATGATACAGGTTCGAGGGATCAGTCTCACCAACACCATTAGTCCTGCTTTTCCCTCAGTCATGTTTATCTAGTGGTGGTAAGTCCTCATCCTTTGAGGACATTCATTTCGATCATTGTTATGTTATTTCAGTTACAGGCTTTTGTCGAGCTAGTTGGGGATGCTTTCCCATCAGCTCATCAATTATGCTAGAGGCTTTCCATACAATATGTAGAAAATCAACTTGCCAATGCTCACTCTATTTTAGATTGATATGTATGCAGTCTTCCGCTTAAGCATGTTTTATTATATTAGTTTCCACTTTTTTTATGCTCTTATCCGCTATGTTCATGCCATGGGTCAACTTGGAGCCTCTCGAGATTCCTTGTCCCGTATCTCTATCCGGGCTTATGTTCAGGTCATGAAAAACTTGGTATAAGAGTATTAGGTTTTGAAGTTTCCTAGAGTGTATGAAAGCCATGTTAGGTAGAGTCTTTTTCATGGGTGTGAAGCGTGCAACATTTATGACGAAGAGGCTACAAAACGTTTTTAGGAAATTTTCCTTCTTTCATGATCTATGTCATGCGATATAATTTCTCTCTATCATTCTATCTCATGCTATACGTATATTCAGAATCATGCCTCCTTACTGAGTTAATGGAAGAAGGAACGAAAATACTAATGGCCATGAGAATGGCAATGGGGATGGACACCAGGAGGCCCCAGTAGCCCCCGAGGATAATGTGACCTAGCAGGTTTCCCACATGGACTTTAGAGCAGCCATCAAGATACTGGCATAGGTATTAACCACCCTGGTAAACCAATAGGAGGTAGTGCATGTTCCCCAAAATGAGAATGCGGCAGCAGAAAGAGTCAAGGACTTTCTTAGGATGAACCCTCAGATGTTCCTTGGACCCAAGGTGGATGAGGATCCACACGAGTTTATCGATGAGGTCTAGAAGATCACCAATATTATGGGGGTGACAAGGGAGGAGCGCGCTGACCTAGCTTCTTATCAGTTGAAAGGGGTTTCCCATATCTAGATCAGATAGTGGAAGGATAACAAAGAGTTGTAGCGGGTCCGACTGTTTCGGATGAGCTCCTCACCGCATTCTTGGATCGGTTCTTTGCCCATGAGATGAGGGAGATCAAGGCAGCTGAGTTTGTGAACCTGAGGCATAATAATATAACAGTCTAGGAGTATGCTATAGAGGTCACTCTCTTGTCCAAATATGCACCAGAGGTTGTGGCTGATTAGAGAGCTCAGGTAAGCAGGTTTGTGCATGGAGTAGCGAAGTACCTGGTCAAGGATTGTAGGACCACTATGCTTCATCAGTACATTGACTTTCCTTAATTGTTTTTGTATGCCCAGCAGATGAAGGCAGCGCATATGAGGAAAGGGAGGCCAAGAGGGACGGGAAAGATAGCTTTGGGTTTTCCTAGTAGAGGTCGGGAGGTAGACATCGTTAGCGATCCCATAAGAGGTCATTAGCTCCAACGCCATCATCAGCTAGTTCTGCATCTAGATCGCGGGGTGATCAGAGGAGCGGAGTATTAGATTCGAGCGGCCAGAGGAGCATGCAGGTAGAGCATACCTTTTTAGTCTGCAGGAAATGTGGAAAGAATCATATAGGGGAGTTCTTGATTGGATCAGATATCTGCTTTGGGTGTGGTAGATTCAAGCACAGGCGCCGGGAGTGAACGTTGGCTAGGAAGGGTGATGGCAGGGGTTGTACTCAGGTTACCAATTCGGTAGCAGCACAAGCACGCCCAGCTCAGTAGGGTGCATTCACCAGTGCATGTGATAGTCAGTGTCAGAACATGTATTATGCCCTCGCATCTCATCAGGAGTAGGAGACTTCACCAGATATGGTCACTGGTATGTTACCAGTATTTCACTTTGATGTATATGCATTGTTAGACCTGGGGCTACTTTATCTTTTATGACTCCCTATGTTGCTAATAGTTTCGAAGTCACTCCTGAAATCCTATCAAAACCCTTCTTAGTCTCTATTTAGTCGGTGATTCAGTTATAACTCGATAGGTGTACGGAAATTGCGTTGTCACAGTTCTTCAGAAAGTCATCTAAGCAGATTTAGTAGAATAGGACATGACAGATTTTGATGTTATCTTTGGTATGGATTGTCTATATTCATTTTATGCCTAAGTAAATTGTAAAACCTGTGTTGTAGAGTTCAGATTTTCGGGTGAGCCTATCCTAGAGTGGTAGGGTAGTTCAGCTGTGCCAGTAGGTCGATTTATTTCCTACCTTAAGGAGAGAAAAATGATCTCAAAAGGTTGTGTGTATCATCTAGTTAGGGTTAAGGATTCTACACCCAAAACCCCGACTATGCAGTCAGTTCCAGTAGTGTGCGAATATCTAGAAGTGTTTCCAGATGATTTATCGGGAATTCCTCCCGAGTGGAGATTGACTTTGGCATCGACCTTCTTCCCGATACGTAGCCTATATCTATTCCTACTTATAGAATAGCTGCAGCTACGCTAAAGGAGTTGAAGGAGCAGTTGAAGGATCTCTTAGACAAGGGTTTCATCAAACCTAGAAAATCCCCGTGGGGTGCACCAATTTTATTTGTTCGAAAGAAAGATAGTTCCATTAGGATGTGCATTGACTATCGGCAGTTGAACAAGGTCACAGTCAAGAATAGGTATCCCCTCCCGAGAATTAATGACTTGTTTTACCAGCTTCAGGGTGCCAAGTGTTTTTCAAAGATAGACTTCAGATCTAGATATCCTCAGCTCAGGATTACAGAGAGTGACATCCCGAAGACAGCCTTCAAGACTTGGTATGGTCACTATGAGTTTGTGGTTATGTCTTTTGGACTAACGAATGCTCCTGTAGCATTTATTTATTTCATAAATAGGGTGTTCAAGTCGTATTTGAACATGGTCATGATTATGTTCATAGATGACATTCTCACATACTCTTGAAGCGAGGAGGAGCATGCCGCTCATTTAAGGGTGGTGTTGTAGACTCTTAAGGAACACCAGTTGTATGCTAAATTCAGCAAGTGTGAGTTTTGGTTAAATTCAGTAGCATTTTTGGGTCATGTGGTGTCAAGTGAGGGTGTATAGGTGGACTCTCAAATGATAGAAGCTATGAGGAATTGGCCTATACCAGTTAGTACTTCATATATCAGGAGTTTCTTGGGCTTAGTTGATTACTATAGGAGGTTTGTGGTAGGATTTTCGTCCATTGCAGCAGCGTTGGCTATGTTGACCCAGAAGAAAGTAAAGTTCCAATGGTCGGAGGCCTGTGAGAAGATACCCAAGAGTAAAAGACTCGATTCACCTCAGCAACAGTGTTGACTCTACATGAGGGTACCGATGGGTTTGTGGTATATGGTGATGCCTCAAGGATCGACCTTGGTTGTTTATTAATGCAGCATGATAAGGTTATAGCCTATGCTTCTAGGTAGCTGAAAGTCCATGAAAAGAACTATCCAACTCACGACCTCAAGTTAGCAGCGGTAGTATTTTCCTTCAAGATTTGGAGACACTATCCATACGGGGTCCGTGAGAATGTGTTTACAGACCACAAAAGCCTGTACGTGTTTACCCAGAAGGATCTAAATTTATGTCAAAACAGTGGTTGGAGCTTCTTATGGATTACGATATGAGTGTGCTTTATCATCCAGGAAAGGCCAATGTGGTGGAAGGCACTTTTAGAAGTCTTTCTATGGAGAGTGAGTCCCATGTAAATGATGGGAGGAAGGAGTTAGTGAAGGATGGGCATCGGCTTGCATGACTAGGAGGTCATCTTGTTAATTCGGCAGATAGTGGTGTCATTGTTCAGAATGGATCAGAATCTTCCTTGATGACCAAATTCCAGGTTAGGCAATATGAGGATCCTATTTTGGTAAAGTTGAAGGAAGCTGTTCAGAATTAGGAGGTGGAGGTTTTGTCCCAAGGGGGAGATGGTTTACTATGATATTAGGGTCATTTGTATGTTTCGGGTGTTGATGACTTGAGGGAGAGGATTTTGCATGAGGCTCATGGTTCCAGATATTCATAAATCCAGGAGCCACCAAGATGTACCTTGACCTATGGGAAGTTTATTGGTGGAATGACATGAAGAAGGACATAACATAGTTCGTGGCTAAGTGTCCGAATTATCAATAGGTTAAAGTTGAGCATCAAAGGCCTGGAGGTGAACATCAAGACATTAGCATCCCTACTTTGAAGTGGGAGGAAATCAATATGGACTTCATTACAAGATTGCCTCATACTCGTCGACAATATGACTCCATATGGGTGATTGTGGATAGGTTGACTAAGGCATCTCATTTTCTACCGTCAAAACTACCGATTCACCGGAAGAATATGCCAAATTGTATGTTTGGGAGTTAGTTTGGTTTCATGGGATGCCCTTTTCCATCATATCATATTTAGGTACTCAATTTACCTCCCAATTTTGGAGGTCATTTCAGAAGGGACTGGGCACTCAGGTTAAGCTTAGTACAACTTTTCACCTGCAGAAAGATGGTCAGGCTGAACAGACCATTCAGACTCTTTAGGATATGTTGAGATCTTGTGTGATTGATTTCAAGTGTAGTTGGTATGATCATTAACCTCTCATCGAATTTTCATATAACAACAGTTACCACTCAAACAATCAGAATGCTTCGTTTGAGGCTCTTTATGGGTGGAGGTGTAGGTCGCCTATTGGTTGGTTTAAAGTTGGTGATGCTACATTGATAGGATCATATTAAGTTTATGAGGCAATGGAGAAAGTTCTGCTTATAAAGAAAAGGTTGAAAACAACTTAGAGTCGCCAAAAGTTTTATGCGATGTGAGGAGAGAACTTGAGTTCGAAGATGATGATTGGGTGTTTTTGAAGGTGTCCCCCATGAAGGGAGTGATGAGGTTTGGAAAGAAGGGGAAACTTAGTCTCAGTTATGTTGGCCCCTACCGGATTGTGAGATGTGTTGGCAAGATGGCCTATATGTTGGAGTTTCCCATAGAATTGGCTTCAGTACATCCAGTTTTCCATGTGTTGCTTTTAAAGAAGAGCATAGGTGATCCGGCTTTGGTTGTTCCGATGGAGAGAATAGTTGTGAAGGATATCCTTAGGTACGAAGAGGTTCCGATTGAAACACTTAATCGTCAGGTTCGGAAATTAAGAAACAAATAAGTAGCTAAAGTAAAGATTTTGTGGAGAAATCAGCATGTTGAGGGAGCTACTTGGGTAGTTGAAGCAGATATTATGGATAAATCCCCACATCCATTCCCTTCCGATTTAGTTCTGACTTTAGGTATCAGTTTCTTCCTTAGTCCTCTATTTAGTTTCATGTGCAGTTCATCTATTCAAGTTTCTTTCATGTCAATGCATGTATGTGTGTGATTCATGAATTCAGTTCTGTCATATGTTTCAATCTGGTGTCAGTCACTCGGTCATTGTTCAGTTCTAGATGATTAGTATTTGGGATGAAAGGTTTTTCCTTAGTGATTCAGTATGTTTACCCCACATTTGAGGATGAATGTTCCAAAGGGAGAAATATTGTAATACCCCGGAAGTGCCTAAGACTAGACTCGGGATTTGGGAACGTGACTAGCAGAAAAATCTGAGAGTTTTACTCAGGACGACTCGTGGGAAGGAACAATGGGCCATAGGAACCACTCGTTGTTAGTAGTTATGTGGGAACGAGTTTGTAACAATGAGCCTTGTAATGAACTATAGGTAGAAGCTACGACTCATTGGTAGGATTCATGGGTTGGTTTTGGAATGGTCAAGAGGGAAGGTACGACCCGTGGTAGGGAACCACAGATCGTTACTTCCACCCTTAGGAAGGAGCAGGGGATTTCTCCCAATTATAATAACGGATAGATCCCATGACTCGTTGGATGAAGGTACGACTTGTGGTGTGACTCGTAGAAAAGTTCAGAACTCAGGTTTCATCAGAGGCTGTTACGAGAGGAAACCACGACCCGTTTGATCAAGGAATGATTCGTAGGACGACTTGTCGCACCTGGCAGTATGTAATTTTCCTGCATTTTAATTAGGGAAATCTCATAAATCCTAAGCTCTTAAAGCCTAAATTACGTCATTTTAAGCTCAGATTAGGGGAGTTTTAAGAGGGTTAAATCTATTCCAACCCATTCCATCCCAATGAATGCAAACTACAGGATTTCTAACGGAAGAAAAAGCCTAGAGCTCTCCAAATTCTTCTCTAATTTCTCTGGGCTTTCAATGGAGAGTGAAGACCAAATTACCCAGGTATGTAGGGTTGTTAATGAGAGTCCCTCTTCACTCTCATGCCCCAATTTCCCTCTATGTTTATGAATTCAAGTGTTAAAGTAAATTTTGTGATCTTATGGGGTTTAAACCCCAATTTCATGGGATTCTCTTTGATTTGATTATGGGTCAATTCCCTTTATGTTTTGAATGTTGTTTAAGACTTATGAGTAGATTTTATACTTAAATTGGTTATAATTTTATGATTTCAAATCTTAGTCAATCTATGCCCAATTATGCAAAGTTTCAAGAAAAGTAAAGTTATGATTCTATTATGATTTTGATCTTACTAAGCCCAAATTATGATTTCTCTTCAAGTACTCTTCATGGATTTATGAATGTCAAGTACATGAATTTTCAAAATTATGCATGTTCTTCATGATTTATGAATTTATGACTTTTGGCCAACTCACGGGCCCTTATTCATGGCTATTCATGCATTTCAAGTGTGATCAAGTATGTTATGATTTATTTGGACATTAACATTATGAATGATATCACGATTTCTATATGGGCCCTCATGTACATGTTTTTGGGAGCAGTGTCCGGCACCGAGTAGACCTGACATTCAGCTAAACCCCATGGTCTAAGAACTACGTGTCACCATAGGTGTATGTATTTATTGATCCGTTTGTGATATCACATCATGCACGTCCCTTGCCTAGCAAGCTTGGGAAAACTCTGTCCATTTGAGCGAGATAGTTGGGGCATCATGTAAGCTCTATGATGATGTTGTCGGCTAAGACGAGTTCTCCCATTGTTCCTTATGATTTATGCATTGTCATGTTCATGTTACTTTGGCTCAAGTTATGTTTTTATAAGGTTTCTCTTATGATTATGATTTTGAATGGTTTGAAAACCTTGAGCCCTCATGTTTATATTGTAACATTCACTTCATGTTACACTGTCCTACTCTTATGAACTCTTATATGCTTTAATTGTTTGTTTTTACTTACCTTGCATACTCGGTACATTCCAAGTACTGACCATATACTCTATGTTGTATTGTTTCATGATATAGGTTCGAGGGTTCAGTCTCGGCCGCACCATTAGTCCTGTTTTTCCCTCAGTTCTGCTTAGCCAATGGTGGTGAATCCTCATCCTTTGAGGACATTTAGTTTGATCATTGTTATGTTATTTTAGTTATAGGTTTTTTTCGAGCTAGTTGGGGATGCTATCCAATAAGCTTATCAGTTATGCTAGAGGCTTTTTCAGACATTATGCATAAAAATAGCTTGTTAGTGTTGAATCTATTTTAAATTTATGTGTATGCAGACTTCCTCTTAAGCATGTTTTATTATATCAGTATTCGTTTGTTTTATGCTCTTAGCCGCTATGTTCATGCCATTGGTCGGCCTGGAGCCTCTCGAGGTTCCTTGTCTTGTATCTCTATCCGGGCCTATGTTCAGGTCATGATAATGATTCTACCAGTTCCTATTGTAGGTATTCCCATAGTTCTATTTTCCTCTCTGCATATTACCTACAAAGTTAACTAACTCTAGAGTCGCTTCGCAAGAGTCTGCCTCATGACCGCTGTTTCCTTAAATTTCACACCAACATGGAGTTTGTTGAATTGTATTTACTTGGGCCTGCAGTTGTGACATGTTCAACTTGTTGAACTGAGTCATCATTTGATGCTAGAATGACGCCAATTGAGCTGCCAGTGCATTCACACTGTCTACCTTAATTACCCCAGTTGCTTTTCTAACTACTTCCCATGATGCATCGCTGTGCCACTCTGGGTTTCCCTGTACAATCCTATTAGACAGAATGTACGTTCATCATAGGTTTTCTCTAATGCTTGCCTAGCTAATGCAGAGTCTAACAAGATTTTAGTGTGGCGGTCAAGACTCTCCACAAAAGTATGGGCATACACTTCATTTATTTGCTGGTGATAGGGGAAGTCTCTCAACAATGACTTGACTCGCTCCCAGGCCAAGTATAAATTTTCATCTGGCCGTTGCTTGAAGCTCAGTATCTCACTTCTCAAATTTGTAGTCTTTCTAGATGGAACGAATCTGATGAGGAACTTTCTTGCCAGGTGATCACGGGCAAAAATATCATGCCCGTGAT
>JACEIK010000929.1:208198-219900 GCA_018107945.1 Datura stramonium
AATGGATAGTTAGAGGAATGGGTCCAGTCCCTGTGGGTTTGACAATCCGATTCTTAAAAAGAGCCACTATATTACTTGCACGACCCGTACACTTGCGGACTCAACACCAGGTCATCCCAAGTTGTGATGGAATTCAGTGGTTCTTCCTTCAACCACCTCTTTTCTTCTCCCAAAAGTGAGAATGGGAAAAGGATGGACCTCACATAATCAGTCGACACTTTGATGGGGATAAATGATTCATCCCTGTGAATTGTCCATTTGAGTGCAGCGATTGCACGATGTTCTGCTTCAGCTCAAAATTACCTCTAGGCTTCATTCTGCGGATTCTAGCAATAACATTTGTCATGAGTGGGCTTGACACTTCACGAACTGGTCTTGACACTTCACGAACCATTCTTGATGCAATCTCTGTTGGTGCAACCTTGTCCTGTTGAATGTGTAGGATGGGATATAGAGCAGCACCCTCCCTTCTAAGCTGTCTCAACCTTCTTCAGGTTCGGGGTATGGCTCAACCAACTCTCTATCGCTGGCCAACTTGTTGTAAGGACCACCCTATACCTGCAAAATTGATGACTAAGACCAAGTTGTTAACACTTAAACAAATATAAAAATAATACAAAAATACAAAATTCACCAAATGTTTCCAGTCCTCGGCAACGACGCGAAAAACTTGTTATGCCTCTAGCGCACGCGCAAACGCACGCGATTGTAAAAGTAATATAGTGACTCACTGCCAGCCGGATGTCGAACTCCCCCATCTCATTCAATGAATTTGTGAGGATCCGCGACTCTTCTTGAATTCTCCACCTATGTTTTTATTGGAGGTGAGAGCAATGCCCTATTCATATATATCCTAGGCTCCTAGTACTCTCCACTGGATGGTGCGGTTCTCCCTAGGTGGAGTCTGCTCCTGCTCGGCATTTGGTGCCTCCTCCTCTGATCCGGCACCACTGCTTGCATCTTTCAATTTGGGCCTCCTCAAACCCCTCTTCTTCATTAGGGCTTCTTCCCGACTCTGAAGATCTTTCCTCTGCTCCCTCCTTAGACTGGGGAGCACCAACAGATGTAGCAGTGCCCGCTATGGCCTGGGCTTTCCCTTCACCTAGTGGTTTGGGTCCCATCAGTATTCGATGTATTAACCATGTATTCCTCTAATGAACTACTAGGAGAGTTTCCTTCTTTATTGGATTCAGAGGTCTCATCAAGAAATGTCCTCCGAGCAGTTTCCTTTGATGCTTTACTCTTCATCGTCATTGTATCTGTGGAGAAAAGGGTTAGAATTCCAAATCTAAGTAAAAGAAAGCAAGAAAAAATTGCTCTATAGTTTATTGTGGGTCAACAGTATGGTCCATACCACGATTTTTATGAGGATGCCCATTTAAAACAATTGTTGTGTATTTTTCCACGACTCGTGGTATGACCTATAAGTGGATTCCATGAGTCGTATAAAGGATCAGACAGTCACTTGTGGACTTGACCCTTTTCAAATTCTTGGTACGACTGCCAGGTACGATGTGCAGTAGTAAACCATGAGCTATGCTAGGATTCATACCTCATGATTATTTCAATTTTTTCTTGGGACAGTCCCAAAGATCCATCCTACGAGTCGTAGTATGATACCACAAGTCTTAGGAAGGCTTGTGTAGCCTTTCCCTGCCTTATTTTTGGTTCAGTTCGCAGGGGGTTTCAGTTTAAGGTTGGGTACTCAGAATTCCCCAAGTCCAGGCATGCATTTAATAAGTTTTATATCTACTCATTCCTCCAACTTTTAATCATGACCCGTAACTCAATTCATAATAGTTGAAGTTCAATTCTAAGCATGTTCGAACCATACCCAGTAAACATAGTCATAATACAAATTTCTGATCATTCATCTATTCATGCATTTTTAGGACTCCCAGTTTTTAAACAAATTCTTACAAGCACGAAGGTCGTTTTGCCCGACTCGAAGCATAGTTACTTGATTTTTTTTAATATCTTTCTCACTTCATGCATGTGTTAGTGACTAGGGTTGGAACTCGATTTGGGCAATATAAATTAAGCGTAAATTTTTCTCAATAGATTTCTTTGCTTGAGTTACGGGTGTGAGGGAGTAGTGGAAAGTGTTCTTGAGTTCAAGTTATGAGTGCGTGGGAGAAGAGTCTAAAGGATTTGAAGTTTAAATATTTTTTAGGCCAAATTTTAAAAAATCTAGGCCGAGTCGGGTAATTTATAAAAATTCTAACCAGTCACGACTCGTACAATGAGTCGTAGGAAGGCCCTACGACTCGTCCCTTGGAACCGTAATAGAGAGATTGAGAAACTTACCGGTGGACCTATGAGAACATCTTATTACTTGGACACTGGGGGTATGATTCATACTATGACTCGTAGGACTTTCTTTTTCACTGTGGTCCATGCATTGCATAGTCCATAGCGACAGTGAGTACTATGACCCGTACAATAAAGTTACGAGCTGTAGGACAAATCATACCCTAAACTTATGCACTGAAGTAACTCTCTGCTTCTCACCATGACTTGTACTACGGCTCGTACAACCCTCTCACGAGTCGTACTAAGAACCGTAGCACCTGCCTATTTCTACAGTTTTTATGCCACCTGTTTTTGTTTCCCCTGTACACTTGAACACACAATAGTTAATTAACTTGACTTGCCTCCCAAGAAGAACATGATTTAATGTCACGGCACAACGTAGGTGGTTTGGTTACTCAAAATTCACAAAACCATCACATGAGTTGCCTCCCAAGAAGAGCCTGATTTAATGTTGCGACACGACACAAGTCTCTTGACTACTCAAATTTCATTAAGGGACTTGAATTCATCCTTAATTGCTAATACTACTCTATATTCCTTTGGTTGCTTCATTGACTGGTAGACATTGAAGGTGAACTCTTTATTATTGAGCCTAAACATCAGCTGGCCAGCCTCCATATCTATTAAGGCTCTCCAAGTGGCAAGGAATGATCGCCTCAAGAGGATGGGGACCTCAAAATCAACCGCGCAATCAAGGATCACGAAGTCTGCTAGGAATACAAATCTATCAACTTTAACAAGCACATCGAATAGGATCCCCGCAGGCTTCTTCATAGTTCCGTCGGCAATCAGTAGCCGCATGGTAGTCAGTGTGGGGGCTCCCAAGCCCAGCTCCTTAAAGACAACCAATGGCATCAGATTGACGATTTCTCCCAAATCACTGAGTGCCTTGCAAACTCAACATAGCCAATTGTGTATGCAATAGTAGAGACATCTGGTTATTCCTTCTTCTGGGAAAAGAGTCATAGGCTATAGCACTACAATGGTGTACATTATCGATGGACTCATAGCTCACAAACCTTTTTTTCGTCACAAGGTCCTTCATGAACTTGGCATATCCCGTGTAACACTCCAAAAATTTCCTAGACTAGACTCAAACCTTGCAAGAAAAATAGAAAAGAAAACTGGAAAATTTGTCTCAGAACAACTGAGACAACGAGTCGTGGTCATCTCCAATGACTCATTATGTCAGTCGTGGTCAGCAGTGTTTGGCCTCTTTGGAACCCACGAGATAAGGAATGACCCATTGTGAGAAACAATGAGTCGTATTGTCACTCGTTGTTTCCCTAGTGCAGGAATCCTTTCCAGGATCCTGCAACTCAACCAATAAGTCATTTTCAGAAACAATGACCTATTGTGTGAGTCGTTTGGTGAGAACCCAGAAACCCCCTTCCAATGATGACGAGTGGAAATGACCTGTTGTGTCCACAACGAGTCATTGTGACCGTGGGGTCAAACACAGAAAATCCAAGACTTGTCCAGTGAAGGTAATGACTAGACATAACGACCCATTGGGTCCACCAACGATTCGTGTCACCAGTTGTCAAGCCTTCCAGGTTTCCTCGTCTAGTGGCCACGAGAGGAACCAATGACCCATTGGTTCAACCAATGAGTCATGGTGTTTCCTGTTGTCATACATAGTTTTACCATCCCCCAGGTAGTAGGACCAACGAGAGGTCCCAACAATTCGTGGTCTCAACAAACGACTCATTGAGTGACCCATTGGTTCCTTGTCGGTTAGTTTTCTAGATTTTACTCCAGGGATATTTTTGTAATTTCCCATCTATTTAGACCCTAAACTATATTGTTTTAAGTATAATTTCAGAGATATTAGAGGAATTGAATGGTTTTCCCCCTCATTCCCCACATAAACTCTCAAAATATCGATCTTAGAAACTCAGACTCTTCCTCTCAAGCAAGCACTAGGGTTCCTCATTACTAGTAGAAAATCAAGCTTTCTTTTTCATGGATTTCTTATCCAGGTATGTGGGGATTCAACAAGGAAATAGTTCTTCTCTTGTGTCCCCAAAATCTTCCCAACTTTCTTTATCAGTTCAGCCTTGTGGATTCGAATATAGAAAATTGCCAGATTATTTCTTTAAAATTTAAAGTGGAATATTTTCCCTTGATTTTTAACTATTTTATTATTTCCTATTTCTAGAAATTTGTGAGAATTGTATCTGGTGGAATGACTTAGCCCTAGTTCTGAATTTAATAGAATTTAGAATCTTACGTGTTGGACTAGTTTCCCTGCAGGTTGATTCTTTCAGATTTGAGATCCCTATATTGTTAGGGTATGTGTAAATTTTAATCATATATAGGCATGACTAGTCTTAGTTAGATTATTACACTCAGTGTTTTCCAGAAAGGTCAGCTGACTACTTGGACTATAGTTAATTCTTAAGGTGTCAGTGGTGCCTCCCAGTTATCAGTATTAGACTCAGTTATCATATTTTAGTGGTTCTTTAGGTGTTCATGAAATTTCTAGATAAGCAGCTTTGACCATCCTTAGGACCCCAGCTTCAGATTATAGTTTATTCTTTAGACGGTTACGACACTTCCAGATAAGAAGCTATGACCAGTCATAGAACACCAGTTACAGAATTTTGTTTGATAGGACTCTAAGGGTACTTCTATATAGGTATTCCTAACATAGTCTTGGGCCCCAGTTCCAAGCTATTAGCTTAGTAGTCAGTCTAGGACTATCAAGTGGGAATTTGACGTAGCACCGACCGGACTGGGGTTCCGGTTCACCCAAGTTCCAAGAACTACGTTGCCACCGTAGGTTATTTTTATTGGCCTCATGGCCCTAGACTTGTAATCACTTAGTTCATACCTTTATACCTTGGCAAGGTATATTAGGTCCTGCTGATGGGGTGAATACGTCAAACTCCACGTCTAGCTCACATGATTATATGTCGGTTATAGACTCTCCCACTAGTTAGTTTAGTCTCAAATTAGCTCAGTTCAGAACAGTTCTAGATTACTCAGTTTAGATAAGTTAAGCACAGTATTTCAAATTAGTATCTCAGATTTTGGGCATGTCTTTGACCATCAGACAGGGTCATTTTGACCATCTCAATATATTGTAGTTTATTTAGTTTCAACATTTCAATTGTTCATTATATGTCTTTACAGTTTAGTTATTTCTATTCTCTATGTTTGGTTTCTCCTACTTACTCAGTACATTAAAAGTATTGAAGCTACCTTCTATATTGTATTGTTTTATGATACAATTGTAGGTTCTCAGTCTCAGCACCGTTAGCAGATCTCATCCAGGAATTTTCAGCTGCACTAGTGGTGAGTCCTCATCTTTCGAGGATGATGATTATTTCTCTTATGTTATATTTCTTTCAGTTAGACATAAAGTTAGATGGGGGCTTGTCCTAGCAACTCATCAGATAGATGGCTTTCAGACACAAACATAGATTCATATTTTTTACTTTTGTTTCAGTTGTATTAAAACTTTATGATTTTTTTCTTCTTCATAAATTGTACTTTCTTATTTTAAAGCTTCCACTATGTTTTTACTCAGATTGCCAGTGTTATGATAGACCATGGGTTTACTTGGGGTTATTTGTGACTCCAAGTACCGTGTCCCGTCCAGGGTATAGACTCGGGGCATGACAAACTTTGTATTAGAGTCCTAGGTTTAGAGTATCCTAGGATGTCTGAAAGCCGCATCGAGTAGAGTCTTTTTCATGGGTGTGAAGCGCACCACACTTATGACGGGGAGGCTAGGAGACGTTATTAGGAAAACTCCCTTTTGTTCATACTCTTTTTCATGTGTTGAAGCTCAATTCCAGAAACGTTCTTCTAACTCGTGCACATTTTCATTTCAATGAAACTATGCCTCCACGACGTGGTAACGGAAGAAGGGCCGACAGCGCTTACCGACCTACCCCACCAGCTCCAACAGCCCCTCAAGATGACCTACTGTCTTCTGCAGAGTTTAGAGCGGCTATCCAGCTTCTCGCACAGACAGTCATGAACCAGGTGAACCAGCAGGTATTCCTGGTCAATACTAATGGGTTCACAGCATCTGCCCGAATTTGGGACTTCACCCAGATGAACCCTCAAGCTTTCCATGGATCTAAGGTGGGAGAGGACCCATAGGAGTTTGTGAATGAGATCATGAATATCACCTGAATTATGGTGTCAACTTCTCTAAGAGTGATGACCTGGCTGCCTACCTGCTGAAAGGGGTAACCCAGATCTGGTACGGCCAATGGAAGGAAGTAAGGCCAGCAGGAGCAGAACCGGTGGAGTGGGAGGAGTTAACTACAGCCTTCCTGGACACATTCTTCCTCCGAGAGCTCAAGGAGTCTAAGGTGGCTGAATTTATTAACTTGAAATAGGGAAATTGAATGGTGGAAGAGTATGCACTGGAGTTCACAAGGTTGTCTAAATATGCCCCAGAGATCGTAGCCAAGCCAAGGGCTCGCATGCTGAAGTTCATTAATGGAGTATCGAACTTGGTCCTCAAGGAGTGCAGGACTGTAATGCTTATTAAAGGCATCGATCTCTCAAGCCTCGTAGTTCATGCCCAACAGATTGAGGCAGAAAACTAAAAGATTTTGAACGGGAGAACAAACGGGCAAGAAATGGCCAGTCAGATTATGGCCACCAATGGTCTGGTGGTAGTAGCCGCCCATAACAGCAGCAACAGCAGCAGAGGGTTCCAGTACCCACTTCAGCTAGTGCCCCTACTTTTCGGTCCCCCAAGGATTGAAGGGGTGGAGTATATGACTCATAGTACCAAAGTCATTGTGTTAGCAACCGCTACCTATCTTTCCCTATGTATGGCAAGAACCATCCAAGAGAATGCCTTCAAGGACGAGAGGATTGTTTTTGGTGTACACAGCTTGGTCAACGGCTTAAAGAATGCCCGTCAGAAGGACGGGGGAGATCACAATCCACCACTTTAGCAGCTCTAGCAAGCCGACTAGCTCACCAGGCCAACACTTCAGGTACGGATGGCGGCTAGCGCCAAAATCATTTTTATGCTTTGTCCTCTCTTCAGGATCAGGAGACCTCACCTAACATGGTCACGGGTATGTTACGCCTTTTCTATCTAGATGTGTATGCCCTACTAGATCCAAGATACACAATATCGTTTGTGACTCCCTATATAACTGTTCAGTTTGATATCATTCCAGAAGTCCTCTCAGAACCATTCTAAGTTTCCATCCCAGTTGGCTAGTCAATTAGAGCCAGCTGGGTGTATAGAAACTACCCAGTCTCAATCTTGAATAAGTTCATTCCAGCTGCTCTTGTAGAGTTAGACATGGTTAAATTTGACCTTATTCTCAAAATGGATTGGTTACACTCCGGTTATACCTCAGTCGACTGTAGAACTAGGGTCATCAGATTTAGTTCCCTAATGAACTAGTTTTAGAGTGGACGGGCAGTAGTTTAGCGCTTAAGGGTCGATTTATTTCCTACCTTAAGGCTAGAAAGCTTATTTCTAAAGGGTGTATTTATCATTTAGTTTGGGTTAAAGATTCCAGCTCCGAGACCCCGACTATTCAGTTAGTTCCAGTTGTTAGTAAGTTCCCAGATGTGTTTCCCAAAGACCTTCTCAGAGTTCCTCTTAAGTGGGAAATAGACTTCTGCACAAAGCTCCTCCTAGACACTCAGCCAATCTCCATCCCTCATTATAGAATGGCTCTAGATGAGTTTAAGGAGTTGAAGGAGTAGCTAAAAGACTTCCTTGATAAGGGTTTCATCAGTCCCAGCATCTCTCCATGGGGTGTTCTAGTATTATTCGCGCGTAAGAAAGATGGTACCCTCAGAATGTGTATCGACTACCGTCAGTTGAATAAGGTCACAGTCAAGAACATGTACCCCCTGCCCATGATTGACCACTTGTTCAATCACCTTCAGGAAGCCAGTTGTTTCTCCAAGGTAGATCCCAGGTCTGGGTACCATCATCTCAAAGTCAGAGAGTGTGACATACCGAAAATAGCTTTCAGAACTCGGTATAGTCACTACGAAATTGTGGTGAGGTCCTTCAGACTTACTAATGACCCTGCAACTTTCATGAACCTGATGAGCAGGGTTTCCAAACCATATCTAGACATGTTCATCATTGTATTTATTGACGACATTCTTGTATACTCAAGATGTGAAGAAGAACATACGAACCATCTGAGGATAGTGCTACAGACACTCGGATACCGCTAGTTGTTCACTATGTTCAGCATATGTGAATTCTAGTTGAAGTCTGTGACTTACCTTGTTCACGTGGTCTCAAGTGAGGGTATCCAGGTGATCCTCAAAAGATAGCAGCAGTGAAAGACTGGCTAAGACCTACTTCCCCAGCCGAATTTAGAAGCTTCATAGGTCTAACCGGTTATTACCAACATTTTATGGAAAGTTTCTACTCTATTGCATCCCCTCTGACTAGGTTAACTTAGAAAAAGGTGAAATTCCAGTGGTCAGATGCGTGTGAGAAGAGATTTTAGGAGTTGAAAACTCGACTCACTACCACTCCAGTGTTAACCTTGCTAAAATGAACAGATGGGTTCGTGGTGTATTATGACGCTTCCAGAGTTGGATTTGGTTGCGTTCTGATGCAGCGGGGTAAGATGATAGCTTACATCTCCAGATAACTCAAGGTTCATAAGAAAAACTATCTGACTTATGACCTGGAGTTGGCAGCGGTGGTGTTTGCGTTAAAAATATGGAGGCACTACCTTTACGGGGCTCACGTGGATGTTTTCACCGATCACAAGAGCCTTCACTATGTGTTCCTTCAGAAAGATCTAAATATTCATCAGAGAAGGTTATTGGAGCTACTGAAGGACTATGAAATGAGTGTGCTGTATCATCTGGACAAAGCCAATGTGGTGGTTGATGCCCTAAGCAGGATGTCTAAGGGGAGCATGGCTCATGCCGAATAGGGCAAAAAGGAACTAGCAAATGATGTCCACAGGTTAGCTCGGTTGGGAGTGCAGTTGGTTGATACAGCTAAGGGTGGAGTAGTAATGTAGAGTGGATCAAGTTCCTCATTGGTAGTTGAAGTTAAGTCAAGGTAGGATGAAGATCCCATATTGCTTAAGCTGAAGGAGGCAGTTCTTAGAAAAGAAGTGGAGGCTTTCTCCCAAGGGGGATATGGTGTACTCCGTTATCAAGGTGGGTTGTGTGTACCAGATTTAGGTGACCTTAGACAGCAAATACTGGATGAAGCCCATAGTTCGATATATTTTATCCACCCTGGAGCTACTAAGATGTATCGTAATCTACGAGATATTTACTGGTTGAACGAATGAAAAGAGACATTACAGAATTTGAAGCTAAGTGCCCGAACTGCCAGCAAGTCAAGATGGAATAGCAAAGACTAGGAGCTCTTACTCAGGATACCATCATACCCACATGGAAGTGGGAAAAAGTAAATATGGATTTTATTACAGGTCTACCTTGTACTCGTCAGCAGCATGACTCAATCTGGGTGATAGTAGACTAGATGACCAATTCAACACATTTTCTCCCAGTTAAAACACCATACTCAGCTGAGGATTATGCTAGGCTTTATATCTGGGAGTTGATCAAACTTCAAGGGGTACCCTTGCCAATTATTTGAGATAGAGGCACCTAGTTCACCTTGCATTTCTGGAAGTCATTTCAGAAGTGACTTGGCACCCAGGTCAAGCTCAGCATAGCTTTTCACCTGTAGACAGATGGACAAGCTGAGCGGACTATAAAGACTTTGGAAGATATGCTGAGAGCGTGTGCGATCGATTTCAAGGGCAGTTGGGATGATCACCTTCCTCTCATCGAGTTTGAGTACAACAACAGCTACCACTCCCGTAACCACATGGCCCCATTTTATGGAATTATATGGTAAGAGTTGTAGATCTCTTATAGGTTTGTTTGAGGTTGGTGATGTTACCCTGATAGGTCCAGACTCAGTTCATGACGCAATGTAGAAGGTATAACTTATCAGAGAGATGTTGAAAATAGCGTAAAGACGTCAAAAATCCTATGCGGATGTGAGGAGAAGGGAGTTAGAGTTTGAAGTGGATGACTGGGTTTATTTAAAAATTTCACACATGAAAGGGGTAATGAGATTTGGAAAGAAAGGAAAACTCAGTCCGAGATATGTTTGACCCTACAAAATTCTGAAGCGAATTAACAATATTACATATGCATTAGAACTACCTCCAGAGTTAGCATCGGTGCACCCAGTCTTCCATGTGTCACTATTGAAGAAGTGCATTGGTGATCCAACTTGAGTTGTGCCACTAGATAGAGTGGGAATAAAAGATAGTCTCTCTTAGAAAGAGATCCCAATTCAGATCCTTGATTGTAAGATTCGTAAGCTGAGAAACAAAGAAGTCGCTTCGGTGAAAGTTTTATGGAGGAACCAGCTAGTTGAGGGAGCCACATGGAAAGCAGAAGTAGATACGATGGCCAGATACCCTAACTTACTCCCTTCCAGTTCAACTCTAACATAAGGTACTAAATCCCTCCTCAGTACTCTGTTTAGTTCCATACTCATTAGCTCTATTCAGATTTTCGATGTACATTCTCGTTGCATCAGCTCTTTTAGCATGGTTAAGTTAGTTTGGAGTAAGTAACTCCTTTAGAAACCAGCTCATAGTCTTAGTCTAGGAATTTCAGCTCTTTTCCTTGTTTTCCAGCAACTTTAGTCTTCATTCGAGGACGAATGATCCCAAGAGGGAGATATTGTAACACCCTGAAACTTTTCTAGACCAGACTCAGACCTTGTAAGAAAAATCCAGAAGAAAACTAGAAAATTTGTCTCAGAACGACTGATACAACAAGTCGTGGTTAGCTCCAACGACTCGTTATGTCAATCGTGGTCAGCAGTGTTTGGCCTCTCAGGAACCCACGAGACAAGGAATGACCCATTGTGAAAAACAATGAGTCGTCCTGTCACTCATTGTTTCCCCAGCGTAGAAATTCTTTCCAGGACCCCACGACTCAACCAACGAGTCATTGTCATAAACAACGACCCGTTGTGTAAGTCGTTTGGTGAGAACCCAGAAACCCTCTTCCTATGATGGCGGGTGGAAACAATGACCCGTTGTATCCTACAACGAGTCGTTGTGACTACCCATGGCGTGAAATTAAAAAAATCCAAGACTTGTCCAGTGAAGGTAACGACTAGACACAACGACCCCTTGGGTCCACCAACGAGTCATTGTGTCACCCGTTGTCAGGCCTTCCAAGTTTCCTCGTCCAATGACCACGGGAGGAACCAATGACCCATTGTTTCAACCAACGAGTGGTAGTGTTCCCTGTTTCCAAACCCAGTGTTACCATCTCCCAGGCAGTAGGACCAATGAGAGGTCCCAACGAGTGGTGTCTCAACCAACGACTCGTTGAGTGATCCGTTGGTTCCCTGTCGATCAATTTTATAG
>JACEIK010000929.1:230739-250592 GCA_018107945.1 Datura stramonium
GGGGATGTGTTGGCTAGCCTTAGTAGGATGGCCGACCTATGATCCACCATAGGATAGGAGGTAAGGTTTATGTCCCCCTCCATGTACATATTTTTTGTTTTATTATTTATGTTAAGGCCTAGGGGTGTTGCTCAGCCCCTGTCCACCACAAGGGCGTTTAAAAAAAAAAAAAAAAAAAATGTTGGGTGGATGACATGCTTTTGCAAGATCATGTGAATGCAATACACAAACCAACATTTCATGTATTTTTCATAGAAAGTAAAAGAAATAACTATGCTAATCTAAGAGGTAAAAGAAAAAGAGATTGGATGTCCAACAAAAATGGAACACATTTGTTTAATAACTGGCAATACCTTTACCGAACCCATGTTTCCTAGGTTGAGACCTGCAATTCGCAAGTGTGTCGCAGGTGTGGGCAGATTACCAAAAAAAATTGTTACCTACCTGCGTTTCACATATGGTGATCCGCACTTCACAGGTGCAATACGAGATGGGGCAGTGCACCCGAAACTCAACCTCTCACTTGCATTGCAACCTATATTTTGTAGATTGCCATACGAGATTCGCAGTTGCTCAGCAGTAGCAAACATTGAATTTCATGCCTATTTTTCATAACTATGAACCTAATCGCTATCAAATGGGTACTCAGACTTCCCCAAAATATTTATCAATAATATCAACATAATTTCAACCATTTGGACCACTGAACGACTTCTCTTAAGATGGATGCTACCCCGTCTATCATTGGGAAACATCGAGTGACCCCTTCAACCCATATTCACAAAGCAGTTTCACATTTCACTCTACTCATCCATCTTCTCACATTTTCATTTATAATCAAGAACAAAAGAAAAGAAGATGATTTTCCCTTAAGAAAGATGTCAGCCTATCTATCATCAGGAAAAATTATGCATCTCATGTAAGTGGGTTACTCAGATTTCACCCCCAAATAAAATTCCAAAGCATAAGAGCACAAGTTAGAGGCACAATCATCACAACACAACACTTCCTACCTAATTAATTTTTCAGTTTCAAGCTTACCAACAGCACCCATAACCATCAATTTCATTAACAAGAAGAGCAAGTAATGGGATGTCGGGAAAAACATGGGTCATGGAAAATCAAGGCTACCATGATTTCTTGTCTACATAAACCATGAAAAATCAAGAATCAATGATGAAAATCAAGAATACATACCAAATGGAGTGAATAGTAAAGAGAAATGGAAACTTGAAAAAATCCTTCAATGTGGACAACCCTATGTCCTTTATCTTATTTGTAGTGTTTGAAATGAGAGGTGATGGTGGAAAGTGGTGGTTAAATTGTGGATTTTATAGGAATGGAGGAAGTGAAGGGATTAGTGGGCTTTAAGGTGGTATTAATGGAGGAATGTGAGATGTTGTAGTCGTAGTTGGGAAGTGGAGAAGGTGGGAAATGGTTTGGAAAAATGGGAGTTTTTGGGATGTGGGAAAAAGTTTAAAAGATCTGGGTCGGTCATGGGTCTAGTTTATTCAATTGGTCGGTCAACATTTTAAAGACCTTTCATACCTATACCTGCGCCAGACCTGCGGTCGCAGAACTGCACCTACAAAATGTAGATCAAAATGCAGGTTGCCTCGTTTCTTCCAAGTTCACTATTATGCAACTACAAAAAACCTGTGTACCATGGATCTATACCTGCGTTACAAAGGTCCATACAGATTTCCTCCTTTATCATGATTTTTTTTCCAAGTATTCATCTTTGAAACTACTGAATACCTGTGCTCCATGGATCCTCACCTGCATTTCACAAGTGAGATGCAAACATGATCAGATTTTGCTAGGTCTACTGGTTTAGATCTGCGCCTGGCCTACGTTCCGCGTGTGTGCACCTGCATTTCGCAATTCTTATGCAACTACCATCCCCTATTTTCTTCCACTTGGTTTTCAACCCGATCAATCCTACAAAAAAAACAACAAAAGAAGTGAAATGCAAATAAATTTAATGACACTTGGGTTACCTCTAAGAAGCACTTGATTTAACGTCGCGGCATGACGATTTTCCCTTATGCTAAGGCTCATCAAGGTAGGTGACTTTAATCAAATTAATTTCCTTGGGAACACCCAAATATTTCTTAATATGTTTCCCATTGACCTTAAACATGAGGTCATATTCCCTTTCAAGCTCAATAGCTTTATTTACAAAGACTTGAAGCACCTTAAAAGGACAGAACCACTTTGATTTCAACTTTCCTCGAAATAATCGCAACATAGAATTGAACAACAGTACCTAATCAATCGAGCAAATTCCCTCTTCATAATTTTCTAATCATGGAAGTATTTCATTCAGGCTTTATATATGGAGGCATTCTCGTAAGCCCTCATCCAGAACTTATCTATCTCATTAAGGTTCCCAACTCTTTCTCGGACAGCTCTTCCCTAATGATGATTTAAACTTTTCAAGCCCCGCATTGCTTTGTATTCCAGCTCTACTAGTAGATGACAAGCTTTGTCGATTACCAGCTGGTAAGGGGACACACAAATGAGTGTTTTATAATCCATTCGATATGCCCTTAGGGCATCATCTAGCTTCCTAGCCCAATCTATTCTATTGACATTCACTATTTCTTTCAAAATAGCTTTAATTTGCCTGTTAGATACCTCTGCTTGGCCACTTGTTTGAGGATGATAAGGTGTGGCTACTTTGTGCTTCACTCCATACTTCGCGAAAAATGCTCCAAACAACCTGTTACCAAAATACGACCCTCCATCCCTTACTATGGCACGCGGAGTGCCAAACCTTGAGAAATTGTGTTTCTTCAAGAAATAGGTCACGCTCATTCCTTCATTGTTTGGTAATGCCACCGCCTCAACCTACTTGGACACATAATCAATAGCTACAAGAATGTAAGTATTCGCATAGGAGCTTAGAAAAGGTCCCATGAAATCTATTCCCCAAACATCAATTAAATCCACCTCCAAGATAGGTGTTAACGGGAGCTCGGGACATGTTTAAATACCATCGAAACGCTGACATTGATCACAATTATTGAATAAATCATGAGCATCGTGATGAAGAATGGGCCAATAGAGTCCACATTGCAACATTTTTATTGATGTCCTCACACTTCTATAATGGCCTCCGACTAGTAAAGAATGACATGCCTTAAGGATAGGTATCATTTCTACTTCTGGGACACACAGACAAAGCACACCATCAGCACAGATGCTGAAAAGATATGGCTTGTCCGAATAAAACTTTCAGACATCATACATGAACTTTTTCTTCTATTGGAAACTTACACCTTCAAGCATTATGTTGCTAGCCAAGAAGTTGGAAAAATAAGCAAACCAAGGTACTAAATCCTGAGAAGCAACCAAAATGCATTCATGGGGAAAGGCATCATTTATATCATTGTCCCCAACCAGCCTGCCATCTTCTCTTAATGAGATGGATGATCAGCAACCTAGTTTTCACATCCTCTTGTATCCATGACATCAAAGTCAAACTCTTGTAACAAAAGCACAAACTTTATGATTCTGGGCTTTACGTCTTTCTTCATCATGAGGTATAGTAGTGCTACATGATTAGTGTGCACCATAATTTTAGTCCCTAACAAATATGATTGGAGTTTCTCAAAGGCAAATAACATCGCAAACAACTCTTGCTCTACAACATTATAGTTGGCTTAGGCATCATTTAGGGCTTTGCTAGCATAGTATATAGGTTGAAAGATTTTCTCTCTCCTTTTCCCAAGCACCGCCCATAAGGTAACACATCTCGCATCACATATTAGTTCATATAACTAAGATCTATCTGGTGCAATGATGATAGGGGTTGATATAATCTTCTCCTTCAAGTTAAGGAATGCCTTTATGCATGCATTATCAAAGTTGAACTTGTCATCCTTCTCTAATAGCTGAAATAGAGGGTGAGCCACCTTGGAAATATCCATTTTGAACAGGCGATAAAAGCTTGCATGACCCAAGAAACTTTGGATGCTTTTCATAGTCTTTGGAGGAGGTAGATGAGTGATGGCTTCAATCTTATCTTGGTTGACTTTTATACCATTTTCAGAAATATTATGCCCTAATACAATGCCTTCTTTCATCATGAAATGACACTTCTCCTAGTTAAGAACCAAATTAGTTTTTTCACACCTTTTCCACACATCTTTCAAGTAAACTAAGAAATCATCGAACAAATTTCCCACAACAGAAAAATTATCCATGAAAACTTCCATGCTATCCTCCACCATATTTGAGAAAATTGACATCATGCATCTTCAGAATGTAGTTGGAGCATTACAAAGACCGAAGGGCATCGTGTTAAATGCAGATGTCTTGTAAGGGCATGTGAAGGTTGTCTTCTCTTGATCTTCCGAGGAGATGGAAATTTGATTATACCCTAAATATCCATCCAAAAAATAGTAATATTTTTTTCCATTCGATCTAACATTTGATCAATAAATGGGACTGGGAATTGATCATTCTTGTTCCATGAGTTCAACTTCCTATAATCCATGCAAACCCTCCATCTGACGACTGGCCAAGTAGCTATTAATTCTTCCTTCTCATTTGGAACCACTGTGATCCCTCCCTTTTTGGGCACACATTGGACTAGAATTACCCTATTACTATCAGCTATTGGATAGACAACCTTCACATCCAATCATTTGATGATTTCTTTCTTAACCACATCTAGCATAGGTAGGTTCAAACGTCTTTTATGTTCCACCGAGGGGTCACAATGTTCTTGAGCGTTGATCTTATGAGTAAAAATTCCTGAGGGAATGCCTATTATATTAGCTATTCCCACCCAATTTCTCAAATGTTCTTATTTAAGAATGTCAAGAGAGCTTCTACTTGCTGCTCGATTAGTTTAGCCAAGATGATCACCAGTAAAGTTTCATTTTCACCCAAATAAGCATACTTCAAATGTGAGGGCAGAGTTTTAAGTTCTAACAATAGAGGTTCGAGAATTGAGGGCAGTGATGGAGGAGTTTTTCGATTCTTAAGATCAAGGTCAAGCTTCTTTGGTTGATAATGATAGGACTGAACACCTGCTATAGCATGACAAGCTTCTTCGAACCCTTCATTACTTTCAACAATGTTATTTAAGAGAATGTCTTCTAGTGCCTCTTTGAAAAATATCTCCTCAATATTTTTTTCTATGTCTTCCACATCAATGTTTCTTTGACTTGGAGTGACATTTTTCATCACCGGCTCTTTTTCCTTCACACTCATCTCCGATCTCGTTTTGAGAAGCTCAATGGTTCATCCTATCTTCCAGGTGTCCAATAGAGACGTCATGCTCTTTTACTGTTTTAGTGAGATCTAAATCTCTTTGCTATTCTCGGATCCCTAAGTCAATGGAAAACACCTTTTCCATAACCATTTCAAGCATGCCTTCGATTCTCAAATGTTAAGTCTTCTCACTCTCTAAACTTCTCAATTCAACTGCAATTTCATATGTCCGACCTTGATTCTAATCAGTGAATGTCGTAGGCTTTGGAATGCACCTCGATATCCTGAATGAGAACCCCTCATACACATTGCTATTAGCCCAATTTGAGTCATAATAGTTATCAACATAACATGTCTTTCTTCTTCTTTTTTCCATATTTCATTCATCCATTTAACAGAGTTTCTACGTGAAGGTGCTTTAGTATCTCATAGTATCCATGTGAGATAACTTACTTTTACACACCTAAACAACCATCAAACTAAAATCTAAAGTGAAAACAACACAAAATGCACCAACACAACATGAATAGCAGTGGCACAGTCTACACCCGATATTTCTCAACAACTTGGGTAAATTTTCCATGGGTTTTCTCAAACCCCAAGGTCAATAATATAAATCAGCCACCAAAGGCTTGAGGAAGAGTTGAGCTATCTCCACCTTATGCCATTTAATGGGTGATGGAAATTGATTTTGACTATCTCTAGCTCAACCCAACATAATCATGACCCAAATCTTCACTAATGCTTCCTCACCCACATCACAACGCCTAATCCATTCTAAACCCCAATCATGCACACAACCACAAAAATAAAATTAGCTATTCATAGATGAAGTTAAAGAAGAAATACCCATGGGTTATTCACTAACATTCATCATATTTGAATAGAAATTTAATCTTAAAAATCCACAACAATGGTGGTTTTAGCACAAGAATAGCAATGAAGAAGAAGAAAAACAATTTATTTTTCTACTTCTTTCTCTACAATTCTTCTCAGCTTAGATGTGATGTTATGACATGTATGAGTACATTTAGGATAATTTTGCATATTCTCTTTTTTTATAACTTTCCTGAAATGCCCTTGGATGTTTCCACATTGAATTTGTGCCAGAGTTTGATAATTTTACCCAATCAACATTATGGCCACTTTCACAGCACCAACATTTCGTAGGTGCCCATCCATGGTTCGAAAGTCTCGCGCAAGTAATAGACAGAATTGCTGGACTCCATATGCGATTTTACCTATATTTTGCAGGTGCCCTTCAGCTCGAGACCAGTGCTTTTCTATGCTACACTTTTGTTTCACAGGTGCTAATGTGCATAAAGCAGGTTCTTACTTCCAGTAGACTCATTCTTTGTTTAATTGCTTTGCTTTTCTTGCCTTAATCCAATACCTACAAAATCAAAGATAAAAGGCATAAAACCTTCCTAATTGATGTGAAAATCATGTTAAAACTCATGCTTAAGAATCTAATGAGTTGGTAAATTACCAACTCGTTAGTATTCACTCCTGACCGCGATCACTGTCATACTCCATAGTCCAATAAATTCCTACTTTGCATCACCAAAGTCATTATGTATGTAAATTCATGTCACACAGTATGCTCAAATCTATGAACTTGGTCATTAAGATTCGCCTTAACGGCTCATAAAATCATACTATATCATGTATATGCGCAACTTACATTTCTCAAATGATTCATGCTTATGATTTTCTTACTCTAATTCCCTATATATGTGCACCCATTATAGGAATGATAGTTACATCATGTACGTTCGAGATGACTTCCCATGTATGCCTTAGATGTCCAGTAGGTTGGGAGTTCATGAAGTGCAGACTATTAGCCAGGCTAGGGAGACAAAAAGATTCTTGGGTGGCATAAGCTACAGAGGAGCCGCAAGATGATGATAGTGATAGGCTTGAGTGAGGTGATGTAGCAGTGAACCATTATGTTTTGTGACTAGTGACTCCTTCTTTAGCACTTTAGATCAAGTGATTGGCATGATAAGGAGAAGTTGTATTCTTGGAGGATAACTCTTGGTTGAAAGAAGTTTACTCGAGTTAGGCTTGAATGTGTTTGTAGTATACCGTTGTTCTTAGACTTTAGTATCGATAAGACCTCAGGTGAGGAGAATAAGCTGGGAAAGTTGAGCATAAGAGATTGGGAGGAATGCTACAGAGTATTAGTATTCCTATTGGGAAGTGGGAAGAGATAAATATGAACTTCATTATAGGTTTGTGTCGAACGCACCGACAACATGATTCTTTATGGATGGCTGTAGACCGGATGACCATGTCAGCATATTTCATACCAGTTAAGAATATGAATTTAGCGGAGTATTATACTAGAATTTATATTCATGAGTGTTCAGGTTGTTCAAAGCTTCATTCTCCATAATCTCATATAGGCAGTACTCCATTTGCTTCACAATTTTGGAGGTCGTTTCAGAAGGGTCTTGATACTTAGGTCAAGTTTAGCACAACTTTTCACCACAGATAGATGGTAAGATCGAGCGGGCCATTAAGACCCTAAAGGACATGTTGAGAGCTTGTGTGATATATTTTAAAGCAACTTGGGATGACCACTTGCCTCTCGTTGAGTTTTCCTACAATAACAGTTATCACTCCAGCATTCAGATGGACTATTTGTGACTCTTTATGGGCGAAGTTATAGGCCACCTATAGAATTGTTTGAGGTAGATGAGACTACATTGATAAGACCAGATTTAGTTCATGAGATTGTGGATAAAGTTCAGCTTATATGAGAAAGGTTGACAACAACTCAAAGTCATCAGAAATCCTATGCATATGAGAGGAGGGAGCTTGAGTTCAGTGTTGATGATTGGGTGTTTTTGAAAGAGTCCCCCATGAAGGGAGTTATGAGTTTTGGAACGAAAGGAAAGATCAGTCCCCAATATGTTGATCCTTACAGGATTTTAAGGTGTGTTGGCAAGGTGGCTTATGAGTTGGATTTGTCTGTCGAGTTAGCTTTGATGTATCCAGTGTTACATGTATCCATGTTAATGAACTGCCTTTGTGATTTGGCTCTGGTTATAGTAGTGGTGTGATGGATAGACTTACTTATAAAGAGGTTCCAATTGAGATTATTGACTCATATGACAAGGTGTAGTTCCCATCAATAACCCTTCATATAAGTGGTGATGAGGAGTAGATCAAGTTGGGGTCTAGTGGTAACGACTCAAGGTAGGAGTTTCCATTTAGTCTGACGGGCCGTTAGTACAACGGTCTTGAGAAATTCTTACAGTTCGTGAAATTATTCTCCAGAACTAATGACTGTCAGGACGACTCATTAATCCTTGTAACGAGTCATTAGGATGTGCTGTTAAAAGAGTTTCATAATTTGTGCAAGTGTGAATACTTGTCACACCCCACCTTGGGGGGCATGACTGGCACCTAAAGCCACATTGGGACCTGGGTTGACCTGGCTGGGCATATGCGCCTCTTGTGCTTGCCAGCAACCCAAAATCAAGAAGAAAAATAGTTATATCTCGGCTTTAAACACAACTTCAGGACAACAACGCCACGCAAAAAACCTGTAAAAGAAAATAGCTAACCCAACCAACATAAGAATAAAGGGATCCTATGCAGACCGATAAGACCATCATGCTGTCTAAGCCATAATGAAAGAAAAAAGGCAATCATATATAAACTATAGTTCGATTATGCCACTAAACGCCGTCCAAATCCAAATTAACTCAGGGTATTGAAGTATAAAGCTGCAGGGAGCATCGCTGCGGAGTTATTTTCGTAAGATACGCCCAGCAAATTGTCGTCCCGCCGAGCTTAAGTTGATGGAATTGTTCCAAACTACTGTCAATATGATCATGTGCCTAAAGTAAGTATTTCTCCCTTCTAGATTCCCTAGAAATTACGAGTTTTCAATCATCTTTCAATAGGTTGAAATATAGTTACTATATATACATATATAAAGTTATTGTTTTCTTCGAATTCAGTAACGAAGTTGGCCCTATTCTTCCATTAATATGATTACAGCTGAGAAGGGAAGTTGAACACAAGATGATACTCATCAGTTAGTTAGAAGACGGCAAATGAGGTATGTAAGGCTTAACTCTCGGCAAGTATCCTTGTCGTACAGTGTTACGACTTATGTTCTCGATTAGAAATAACGATCTCAGATGCTGCAGACGATTGCTACCATTAGATTGTAATTCGATATATTGTAATTAGGTGTTATTGATATACATATATAAATATCAGATATGTTGTGATTAGCTGCTAATAGGGATTACAGTTACATAAATTCTAGTTAGCTGCTAGAAAACATATACAGATCGTACTGTAGGACCCCTCGCTAAAAGGGAGCAAGTTAAATGTGATTCACGTTATGAACCCTATAGAAAATCTTTTAGCTCTTAGTTTATTGTGATGGTAGACTTATCTGTTTGTTGCCAGGCCTAGACTTAGAAGCTCGTAAGAGTTATTGTCCTGAATCAGTTGGTTAAACAGTATGGGCGCAGTTAGGCGATCTAACGACCAGTTGGCGCCTGTATTTGCAGGAAAGCATCCCTAGAGGTCATTGACGTTATCGCATGACATTTGGGCTAGGGACAGTCTAACAGGAGGTCCCAACATACCTACGGTGGCACGTAGTTTATGAGGTCCAGGGCAGAACGTAGGCCCCCAAACCTACTCGGTGTTCGATACTACTCCCAAAACATATATAGTGCTCATAGTATACCATACATACTTTTTTTGAATTTTTTGAGTGTTTTCTAGATTTTGTGGAATTGTAAGATCAAAAAGGCCCCAAACTCGGATTCCTAGCCAAATCCAAATAATATATAAATCCAAATAATAATATATTTCTTAAAATAATATATATACAATATTAATATTAATATAAAAAAATTAATTCAATATTTGAATTTAATAATTTTTTGTGCTAATATTTTTAAAAAACTAATTTGTTGATTGCACATACAATTCCTGTCACATCTATAGCACCAACTTTGGTTTAAATCATTATAATCATAAAATGCATTTGCATATGTGATCTAGCCATGAAACGAGACCCGTGAGTCAGCCAAACATAATTCATGATTCGGTCTATACATACTTGGAGATCATGCATATAGCTTGAATTTCATAAAAATCATAATGGGTAAAATAATAAGTTCAGGATTTAAATCATACTATACTGGGCTTGTATATATCATCAACGGGAGAGTAGATCATAAAATGATTCATCATGGGGCATGCATAATGAGGCTTAAAAATGAATATGGAATTCAAAATTAATAATATTATAATTAGTTTAAGCCGCAAAAGTTTATCAAAACCCATAGATTATAATTAAATTCAAAAATCATAAAGCCCATCTTCAAATCATTAGAATTCTAATTAAATCAATTTCAAAACCCCACGAGTTTTTATTGAAATTTTAGAAAAATCAAAGAGGAAGGGCATGGGTGTGGAAGAAACCACCCATTTAGAACCTTACATACTTGGGAATAACTAGTTCTTAACCTCTCTTGATAACCCAAGAAGAAATTTCAATAAATTGATGAGTTCAAAGCTTGAATCACTCTCCCAATTCCCTACCTTGCATGCATGAATGAATGAAGTGAAAACTGAACTTCACCCCTTTAAATTTCCCTATTCATAACCCAAAACATCGTAGTTTAGGTCTTAGGATCTTAGGAATTTATAAAAAAGCCCTTACTAATTTGCAGAAAAATAACTGACAGGGGGTCCCAACGTCGGACCTAACGACTCGTCATGAGGGGCCACGACTCGTGGCTTGAGTCGTGAGGTAAACTGCCAAAATTTCACCCTGGGACCCCATGGAGCACACCACAAATCAAGGTGGGTGACGACAACTCATGGTCAACACTGCCCAAAAATCCTTGCCCAGCATCCAGTCTAGGCCACAGATGACTTCACGAGTCGTGAGGCCTGACCACGACTCATGGTCATACCCGTGGTCTCCTCTATAATTCCTGCCAACCCTACTGGACCACGGGTCACCTCACGACTCGTGGTCACTCCTCACGAGCATCCTCATGGTTTGTCCTATAAACTTGGTGCGAAATTTCAATTTTTTCACTGTTGTGACTCCCGAGTCTGATCCTTGGGTTCCCGAGGTATAACAATATCTCCCCCATGGAAACATTCATCCTCGAATGTTAGAAACACACAGTAAACTCAAAATCAAACATTCATCATATGCAAACACTAATCATTTAAACTGAAAATTGATGGTATGACTACTTCCGTAAAGAATTACATAGCTGAACTGAATTCAGACATCACATACATCTATCATAACATAAATCATACTTGTGCACATGAACTGAACATGGAAACTGATTCGAGAATTACGAAAAAAACTGATACCTCAAATTGAAACTGAGCCGGTAGGGAACAGGTGAGGGTATTTAGCCATCATAGAAGCTTCGGCTTCCCTCGTAGCTCCCTCAACATGATGATTTCTCCATAACACCTTCACCGAAGCTACTTCTTTGTTCCTCAGCCTCCAAACCTGAAGATCTAAGATTGCAACTGGAATTTCCTTATAACTGAGGCTATCCTTTGCACCAACGCTGTCCATCGGGACTACTAGAGCTAGATCACCCAAGAACTTTTTCAAAAGCGATACATGAAACATGGGATGTATAGAAGATAACTCTGAGGGCAGGTCCAACTCATACGCTACCTTACCAACTCTTCTCGTGATCCGATTGGGACCAACATAGCGGGGAATGAGTTTTCCTTTCTTTCTGAACCGCATGACTCCCTACATGGGAGATACTTTCAGAAATACCCAATCGTGTACCTCAAACTCCAAATCTCTTTTTCTCGCACCAGCGTATGACTTTTGACGACTCTAAGCGGTTTTCAGCTTGTCCCCTATCATCTGAACTTTCACCATGGCCTCACGAACCAAATCAGGTCCTATTATAGCTTCCTCACCAACCTCAAACCATCTGATGGGTGATCTACACCTCCGCGCATAAAGAGCCTCGAACAATGCCATCTGGATATTGGAATGATAGTTGTTATAGTATGAAAACTCGATCAAGGGCAAATGATCATCCCAACTACCTTTAAAGTCCATCACACAAGCTCTCAATATGTCCTCGAGGGTTTGAATTGTCCGCTCCGCTTGACCGTCCGTTTTGCGGATGGAATGTTGTGTTGAGCTTAACCTGAGTCCCAAGCCCTTTTTGGAAAGATTGCCAAAACTAAGAGGTAAACTGAGTACCTTCGTCTGATATAATAGGGAAGGGCACTCCATTAAGTCGAACCAACTCTAGAACATACAATTTGGCATAATCATCCGCTGAATCTGTGGTTTTGACTAATAGGAAGTGTGCAGCCTTGGTCAACCTGTCTACTACCACCAAAATAGAATCATAGTGTCGGCGAGTACGAGGTAGGCCTGTAATGAAATACATATTAATCTCTTCCCACCTCCCCTTGGGAGAAAACCTCCAGCTTCTGACTTCGGACGGCTTNGAATCATAGTGTCGGCGAGTACGAGGTAGGCCTGTAATGAAATACATATTAATCTCTTCCCACTTCCAAGTAGGAATAATAATATCCTGAAGTATGCCTCCCGGGCTTTGATGCTCAACTTTCACTTCCTGACAGTTTGGGCACATGGCTACAAATTATGCAATATCCTTCTTCATGTCGTTCCACCAATATATTTCTCGCAAATCATGACACATCTTGGTGGCACCCAGATGGATAGAATACCTGGATCCATGTGCCTCATGCAATATCCAGTCCCTCAAATTATCCACATCTGGAACACATAGATGGCCTTGGTACCGCAATACACCATCTTCCCTTTGGGCGAAGACCTCCACCTTCTGACTTCCAATAGCTTCCTTCATCTTTACTAAAACTGGATCCTCATCTTGTTTGGCTTTCACATCCGTCACCAAGGACGATTCTAATCCGTTTTGCTCAACAACGCCGCCATTGGTCAAGTCAACCAATCTAACTTCCAGCCTCCCAAGTTGATGGACATCTTTCACCAACTCCTTCCTTCACTCATCCACATGGAACACACTCTCCATAGATAGCCTACTAAGTGCGTCAGCTACCACATTAGCCTTACCCGGGTGGTAAAGGACACTCATGTCGTAGTCCTTTAGTAGCTCCAACCACCTCATTTACCGAAGATTGAGATCTTTTTGCGTGAACACATATTGAAAGATCTTGTGATACGTGAATACATCCACGTGGACACCATACAAGTAATGCTGTCATAACTTCAAGGCGACCACCACCGGCCAACTCAAGATCATGAGTCGAGTAATTCTTCTCATGGATTTTCAACTATCTCGAGGCATATGTTATCACCTTCCAATGTTGCATCAACACACACCCAAGTCCAATTCTCGAAGCATAACAATATACCACAAAACCATCGGTACCCTCGGGTAGGGCCAACACGTGTGTTGATGTGAGTTGTGTCTTCAACTCTTGAAAACTCTTCTCACAAGCCTCCGACCATTGGAACTTTACCTTTTTCTGAGTCAACCTGGTCAGTGGTGTTGCAATTGATGAAAATCCCTCAACAAATCTCCTATAGTAACCTGCTAGGCCCAATAAACTCCAAATTTCTGAAGGATTCATCGGTCTAGGCCAATTTTTCACTGCCTCAATTTTTTGAGAATCTACCTTTATGCCCTCACACATACCACGTGGCCCAAAAATGTATCCGAGTCCAACCAAAACATGCACTTACTAAACTTTACATACAACTGACAATCCTTGAGAGCCTGCAGCACTATTCATAAATGAGCGGCATGCTCCTCCTCGCTCCGGGAGTATATAAAGATATCATCGATGAACACGATCACGAACATGTCTAGGTTTTTCTTGAACACCTTTTTCATCATGTCCATGAAAGCTGCAGGGGAATTGGTTAGTCCAAAAGACATAACAACAAATTCGTAGTGACCATACCGAGTTCTGAAACTGATTTTTGATTTGTCACTCTCCCGAACCCTGAGCTGGTGATACCCGGACCTGAGATCTATCTTTGAGAAACATATGGCACCCTGAAGCTGGTCAAATAAATCATCAATCCTGGGCAAGAGGTACCTATTCTTGATGGTGACCTTGTTCAACTGCTGGTAATCAATACACATGCGAAGGGATCCATCCTTCTTTCAGAGAACGAGAACCGGCGCGTCCCATGGAGACTTTCTCGGTCTATTGAAGCCCTTATCCAACAATTCCTTCAACTGATCCTTCAACTCTTTTAGCTCAGTTAGGGCCATCCTGTACGGAGGAATAGAGATAGGCTACGTATCGGGTAAGAGATCAATGCCAAAATCAGTTTCCCTCTCAGGAGGAACACCTGAAAAATCCTCAGGAAAAACCTCTGGATACTCACACACTACTGAAACTGACCGAATAGTCGGGGTCTCGGACTCGAAATCCTTAAACCTAACAAGATGATACATGCAGCCCATAGAAATCATTTTTCTGGCCATAAGATATGAAATAAACGGCCTGGTTGATACAACTGAATTGCCCCTCCACTCTAAAATTGACTCACCTAGAAATCGGAATTCCACCGCATGGGTTCTATAATTTATCGAGGCATACCATGCAAACAATCAATCCATACCTAAAATGATTTCAAAGTTAGTCATAGCCACTCTACTAAGTCTGCGGAGGTAACCTTATGCAATATTATGATGGGGAAACCTCTATACACCCACCTAGCTACAACTGATACACTGACTAGAGTAGAGACAGAGAACGGTTCCGATAGAATTTTCGGGCTAACTCCAAATCTACTAGCAATATAAGGGGTCAAAAAAGAAAAAACTAGCTCCTGGATCTATCAAGGAATAAGCATTAATATGGAATACTTGCAACATACTGGTGACCACATCTGGAGAAGCCTCCTTCTCTTGGCGGGGTACTTGAGCATAAAACCTATTTTGATGCTTATCGCCTACTGAACTAGTAAAGGCACCCTGTTGAGGGGGATGTGCTACTGGAGCGGCAGAACTGACTTCTGTCACACGGGCCCCACTGACCCCTAACCTAGTTGAGGGGCGGTCCCTAAGTCGGTGCTCGGGCTTGCCACACCTGAAAAACGCATCTAAGCCAACTAAGCACCTCTCGGGATGATTCTTGTCGCACTTCGCATAAGCTAGAAAAGTGCATTCCATCTGCATGCTACCTTGATCACTCGAGCCTGAAGCCCTGCTCCTAGGATCTCCTCTGAATCTTGATGGCGTGCTGGCCGACGATGGAGCTGGAGCGATAGACTTGTGTTGGGATTGCTAGTGTTTTCCACCCCCTGTCCTAACCTGAGAAGCCCCATAGCTGTCGGTCTTGGCCCTCTTGGACTCCCTCTGCCTCCGATAGGTTGACTCCATTTGCTGTGCATGCAACACAATATGGGGGAAGTCAATATCCCAATGAAGCATGGCGATCCTTCAATCCTTGTCCAAGTAATCTGCCACCCATGCATAAAACGACTCACCCGAGCCCTATGATTCGCCACCTACTCTGGAGCATACTTGGATAATCAGGTGAGCTCCAATGCATACTTCTGCACGGACATGTTACGCTGCTTCAAATTAACAAAACTCGGACTCCTTGAGCTCCCTCATCTCTTGAGGGATGAACCGATCCATAAATGTCGTGTGAAACTCCTCCAAACCTATCGGGCCTGTACCCACTGTCCTGGAATCTCTCCATTGCTTAAACCATATGTGAGCTACCCCCGTTAGCTGATAGGAGGTCCAGTCAACACACTCTCCATTTTTCACCCCCATAACCTGGGTGATCTTCAGAACCTCCTCAATGAAATCATGGGGGTCCTCGTACACCTTTGACCCCGTTAACTAAGGAGGGTTCATTCTCAAAAAATCCCTCACCCTAGCTGCCGTCGCATTCCCATTATGAGGGTAATATGCCACTGTCTGATTATGAACCTGGGCAGTCATAGCCTATGCCAACATCTAGATCGCTTCCCTAAACTCTGCGTGGGCAGCTGGCTCTGGTGCATGCTCCTTGTGAACGGGTAGGGCTGGCTGGTGCTCCTCATTGTTGGCACCCTCATGATCATTAACGTTACCATTCCTTCTGGTGGTTCACTCGGCTTGGAGGAATGATGCTACAAATGTGAATATCACGAATTAGAAGGGTAGAGAACTTTTCATCGCACGACATAGATCATGAAAGAAGGGAACATTTCCTAAACGTCTAGTAGCCTCTTCATCAGAAGTGTGGCGTTCTTCACACCCATAAAAAAGACTCTACTTAACGCGGCTTTCAGACTCCCTAGGACACTTCAAACCTATGGCTATGATACCAAGTTTTCACAACCCGAACATACACCTAGATCATAGACACGGGACAAGGAGCCCCGAGAGACCCCATATCAACCCATGGCATAAGCGTACATCTAACTCAATCACATAAGTGGAATACTTATTGTAAGGAAATGTAAACATGCCATAAAAACGAAGAAGAGACAATACATGATCCATGCTTGATGGCTGAATACAACTTATAGTCTGAAAAGCCTCTAATCATGAAAAAAGGATTGATGGGACAACTCCCCAACTAACCCAGCAAATCTAAAACTGAAGGAAAAACATAAAGTCTAAACATATGGCCCTCGGAACATGAGGAATCACCAAATAAGCTGATAATAGTCTCGGAAGCACTACTGAGGAGGATGAGCCTGAGAACCGATACTTTTTCATGAAATGATATAGCATAGAAAGTATGCGGTCAGTACTTCGAATATACTGATTATGCAAGGTAAGTAAAATGAAAAATTAAGATATAAAAATCTCATAAATGATCATAAGAGTGGAACATCATGTTCATATCATAAATATCGTACCATAACATAAGGGTCAAGGTTTTTAAAACATTCGTAATACAATCGTAATCATAATCATAAGAGAAAATCCTTGTTTAACAAGACTTGAGCCCATATCCATAATCGTAAACATGCATAAATCATGAGGAACAGTGAGAGATTCTCTTAACCGACATACCCCATATGAGCACATATGAAGCCCGACTTGTAACCCTAGTCGTGAGGGTGTCCGTACCTTGCTAAGGATAGGACCATGAAAGGGTGATATCACCATGCAAAGGGCCATTTGGTCCGGGGAAAGTCCTATAGGAGGTCCCAACATACCTACGGTGGCACGTAGTTTATGAGGTCCGGGGCAGAACCTAGGCCCCCAAACCTACTCTATGTTCGATACTACTCTCAAAACATATATAGTGCTCATAGTATAACATACATGAATTCATGGGCTAGTTAAATTATGATAATCATAAATATACATGTGCATACGTGATCTAGCCGTGAAACGAGGCCCGTGAATCGGCTAAAACATAATTCATGATTCATGAGGTTCATACATACTTGGATATCATGCATATAGCTTAAATTTCATAAAAATCATAATGGGTAACATAATATGTTCAGGATTTAAATCATAATTCATACTGGGCTTGTATATATCATTAATGGGAGAGTAGATCATAAATTGATTCATCATGGGGCATGCATAATTAGGCTGAAATACATGGAAATCAAAATCAAAAATATTATAATTACTTTAAGCTAAAAAAGTTGATCAAAACCCATAGATTATGATTAGATTCAAAAATCATAAAGCCCGTTATCAAATCATTAGAATTTTAATTAAATCAATTTCAAAACCCCATGATGTTTTATTAAAATTTTAGCAAAATCTAAGAGGAAGGGCATGAGTGTGGAAGAAACCACTCATTAAGAACCTTACATACCTGGGAATAACCAGTTCTTAACCTCTCTTGATAACCCAAGAAGAAATTGCAATAAATTGATGAGTTCTAAGCTTGAATAACTCTCCCAATTCCCCTACCTTGCATGCATGAATGAATGAAGTGAAAACTAAACTTAACCCCTTTAAATTTCCCTATTCATAACCCAAAACGTCGTAGATTAGGCCTTAGAATCTTAGGAATTTATGAAAAAGCCCTTACTAATTTGTAGAAAAATAACGGCCAGAGGGTCCCAACGAGGGACCTAATGACTCATCATGAGGGGCCACGACTCGTGGCCTGAGTCGTGAGGTACACTGCCAAAATTTCACCTTGGGACCCCAAAGAGGATACCACAAATCGTGATGCGTGACCACGACTAGTGGTCACCATTCGTGGTCAACACTGCCCAAAAATCCTTGCCCAGCATCAAATCTAGGCCACGGGTGACTTCACGAGTCGTGACGCCTGACCAAGACTTGTGGTCATGCCCGTGGTCTCCTCTACAAATCCTTCCAACCCTTCTGGACCATGAGTCACCTCACGACTCATGGTCACTCCTCACGAGCCTCCTCACGGTTCGTCCTGTGGCCTGGTGTGAAATATCAATTTTTTCACCGTTTTTACTCTCAAGTTTGATCCTTGGGTTCCCAGGGTATAACACGCAACCCTTATAAATCATCTTTTTGGCCTTAAGGTAAGAAATGAAATGACCTACAAACACAGTTGAACTACCCTTCCACTCCAAGACTAGCTCACCCGGAAATTGAAACTCTACAGCACGGGTTCTTTAATGTACTGAGGAATAACATGCGTGCAGCTAATCCATGCCAAAGATAACATCAAAATCTACCATGGCTAGCTCTACTAAATCTTCTGTGGTGGCTTTCTGTAGGACACTGACAGGGAAATTTCTATATACCCATTGAGCTATAACTGAATCACCGAATGGAGTAGGGACTAAGAAGGATTCTAATAGGATCTCAGGACGGACTCCAAAACTACTTGCAATATAGGGCGTCACAAAATATAAAGTAGCCACTAGATCTAACAATGCATAAACATCAAGGTGGAATACTCGTAACATACCAGTGATGTAATGTCTCGAAAACCTTATGATCATACCCAGGAGTTCAAATGGAGAAAACAACATTTCCTGCATTAGGTGATAGGACAAGTCATCTAGTAACCCATCAGGAACACCATGAGTCATTAAGTGACTCGTAGGGAGGGGTCTGACCATGGTTGAAATTTGTAGTTGGGAGCTGGCCGCGGGTGTGACCATGATTCGTGGTCAAAACCACGGGTCTTCAGGTGTCCCATGGTCAAGGGTTGACTGAAGACTTGATGAATGAGGCAGTGTCGGCAAAGACTGGTCACCATGAGTCGTTGGGTGCACCACGAGTCATGGTGTCCCTTGTGGTGCCCTAAGAGGAGGAATGGGCAGTGTTCATGACGACTGGTGACCACGAGTCGTGGTTACAGCGACTCGTCCAGTCCCTCATTGGGACTGGCAGTCTATTTTTATTTGCGAGTTTATTAAGGGCTTTTCTATAATTCCTATGTTACTAAGGCCTAAACTACGTCATTTTAAGCTTAGAATAGAGTTTTTTAGAAGGGTTAATTCATTCTAAGCCTATCCTAATTCATGCATGCAAATTTAGAAGTTTGAGATGTGATCAATCCTAGTTCTTCAAGGTTCTTCCTCAATTCTCTTTGGGCAATCAAGGAAGTGGTAAAATCAATTTCCTTCAGGTATGTAAGGCTATGACTAGGTGTAATTTTTCACACCCATGCCCAATTCCCTATTAATTCATGATGTTCTAATT